>CM035427.1:18409431-18576931 GCA_020310875.1 Ceratopteris richardii
GGCCGCTCCTTGTGGAACTCATCGCTTGAGGGGGAGGTGATGTCATGGATACAAAGAAAACCATCTTAAACCTTAGATTATATGTGAATTTCCTATATCTCATGTATGGTTATGATTTTGGAGACATTAATGCTACCATTGTGTCCAAAATGTGTCAAAACCCCAAGATCGACTGTCTATTTGCTTAATTCCAACACCCGGAGGTCTTGTTTCTAGTTGATGGTATCATCGATGACATCATCAACTCGTAACTGTCCTTGGGAAAACTATATAAGGAGGGGTTGGCCACATTCATAATCATTCTTGCCAATGCCAGTCTTGGGAGCTCAAGGAGTCCTCACCACCCAGTAAGTACTCTCCAAGTTTCAGTTCCAGTTCTTGTCTTGTTCCTTGTTCTAGTCTTGTCTAGTCTTGTATTTTGGACATGTCATCTTGTTCTCTTGTAATCTCAGAGTACGAGATATTTTCGAGTTATTTCTTGTATCTAGATCATCTCCATGAAGGGAGTTCTTGTAATCCAGATATCTTGTTTCATACTTACGTTCCCGGGTTGTGGGACATCTTTTATCAATCACGTATTCTTGTATTGTTTTCCCTTCGTGGGTGTTCTTGTAATCAGAAGTGTATTTCCGAAATCCTTTCTACTGTAGTCAGAGATCATAATCTAGTGCTCCCCTCACACACACACACACACACACACACACACACACACATATATATATATATATACACACACACATACACACACACATACATATATACATACATACATTCATACATATATACATACACACACACACACACACACACACACACACACACACACATATATATATATATATATATATATATATATATATATATATATATATATATATATATATATATATATATATATATATATATATATATATATATATATATATATATATATATATATATATATATATGTGTGTGTGTGTGTGTGTGTGTATGTGTGTATGTGTGTATGTATGTATGTATGTATGTATGTATGTATGTATGTATGTATGTGTGTGTGTATGTGTGTGTGTATGTATGTATGTATGTATGTATGTATGTATGTATATGTGTGTGTATGTATGTATGTGTGTGTGTATATATATGTATATGTATGTATGTATGTATGTATATGTATGTATATATGTATGTATGTATGTATGTATGTATGTATGTATGTATGTATGTATGTATGTATGTATGTATGTATGTATGTATGTATGTATGTATGTATGTATGTATGTATGTATGTATGTATGTATGTATGTATGTATGTATGTATGTATGTATGTATGTATGTATGTATGTATGTATGTATGTATGTATGTATGTATGTATGTATGTATGTATGTATGTATGTATGTATGTATGTATGTATGTATGTATGTATGTATGTATGTATGTATGTATTATATGTATATATATATATATATATATATATATATATATATCATTAGATAAGAACAAGCTCTAAAGTATTGTTTTTTAGGATTATGGATTTTATTATTTACGATAAATAACATGTGGAGGCGTGCACAATCCAAATTCAGAGTAAAAGTAGATAAAAGTAAGAAGGAAAGGAGATGTCTCTATTTTTAGACTAGGAAGGTGCTTCTGTTGACAACCTCTCATTAAAAAGAGTGGTTCTCTTAGTGTAGGTGTCCAAATTGAGTGATGTTTGTTGCGGTGCGAAGCTTACAACCTGTACTATTTATATAGATCAGTGTTTCTACAAACTTTTATGAGAACCCCCCCTGCAAGTAGGCGTTTTTGCAGATCGTCTTTCTTGTGTCTATCGGATGTCTCATCAGAGACATACCTCTCTTCAAACTTTTATATCTTAGTCGTTATGAGGTCTTTTTGAGCGATTTCACTTGGAGGAGTTTCCTTAGCTCTCATACTTTCTATCTATATCAAATTTTTTCATAGATATTTGAGTTTTCTTGTTGCTATGCATCAATTTGTAACTCGGTTAGTTAGTTATTTTGATGTTTACAAGTTTGTAAACATAACATCATGGTATCAAAGCTTTATTTTTTTATCAGATCTTTCATAAAACTTATTGAATTTCCTCTTTGTTTACAACAATGCAACATGGCAGAATTGAGTGCATCGATTGAGAAGTTATTAGATGGGAGAAATTATCCCATATGGCAATTTAGAATGGATTCTTATCTCATATCTAAAGGTCTTTGTAAAGCCTGACCTTAACCATACAACTCGCCATCTTCATGAGTGACCTATTCTTCCTTTCAGCAACTCCATTCTATTGAGTGTATACGACGCTGTACACTGATGTTTTATCCCACATTCAACCAAAAATGCATTAAAGTCAGAAGACATATATTCCTCACCTTGATTAGAATGGAGGGTGCCCATTTTACATGCTGATAGATTTTCAACCAGAACCAGAAACAGTTTGAAGCACGTAAATACTTGGAACTTTGGTTTCAATGGATATACCCATGCATATCTGGAAAAAATCTTAATGAAATTCACGTAGTAAAGATAGTTTCCAAAAGAAGGTGTTTGCATAGGACCATAGACATCACTCTAAACAAGCTATAATTTTTGAGTAGCTCGAATTGAACCATCTTTTGGGAAGGAGGAATGCTACATTTTGCCAAAATACGACTTCATAGACATGTTTACCAGGTGCTTCAAGTTTGGGCAAAGAGGACACCATTTTAGATTTCTACAGGCATAACAAACTAGCAAAATTAAGATGACTAAAGTGTGCATGCCAAAGCTTTGAATTTGACATAGCCTGAGAATCTTGTGCTGCACATGCTGAATTATTCACATATTTTTCATATTCTATGAGCTTATATAGCCCGTGACATAAAATGCCAGATTCAATAATGACATCACCATTTGACAGATCATGAACTATACATCCATCATCAACAAATTTTACAACCAAGTTGATCTTGATGAATGAAAAAACTGATGAGAGATTTTTCTTGATCCTTGGAACAATAAAGCATCCAACAATGTAAAAGAACTACTATCACTAGTAGTTAGAATGATCTTACCAACTCCCATGATAGGGTAAGAGGAGTCGTTGGTGCATGTGATAGTATTCCCTAGGCAGGCTCAAGCAAAGTGAAGAAAGTGTGCTGTGAGGTAATATGATTGGTTGCCCCACTATCAAAGTACCAAACATTTGAGTCTACTAGAGACATACATTGTTCATGAGAAGATGGGTCATACCTGCAAACAATAGTAAATGCCCATTCTTCATTCTGCACAAGATTAGTAGACTCTGTTTTGGGTGTAGAGGCCTGTGCAACAACCATTCTAGCCTCTTTTGTCTTTTGCTCTTTTGCATCCAGTTTTGGACAGCTCTTTATGACATGATCATTTCCTTTATAGTATTTGAAAACAATTTCTACTTTTTTGTTTTGGGTGTAGAGGCCTGTGCAACAACCATACCAACCTCTTTTGTCTTTGCCTCTTTTGCAACCAGTTTTGCACAGCTCTTTATGACATGATCATTTCCTTTACAGTATTTGAAAACAATTTCCTTCTTTGATTGTGTAGAATTAGCAAATTTCTACTTAGTAGTAGATGAGCTCCATTTATCTTTGCCCTTTTGACTAGCCAGGAAAGCTTGATCCGCAA
This sequence comes from Ceratopteris richardii, assembly GCA_020310875.1. NCBI lineage: Eukaryota > Viridiplantae > Streptophyta > Polypodiopsida > Polypodiales > Pteridaceae > Ceratopteris > Ceratopteris richardii. The sequence continues at coordinate 18,413,074 of CM035427.1, forward strand.
CATGCATAATGGACCTGTTTCGCCTAGACTGATCTTCCTGCAATAGAACAAAGACTAACTCCTCAAATGTTAAGGCATTTTGATTGGATTTCATTGTCAATCAAAGAGTAGAAGCAAAACTTTGATATGAATTTGGAAGACCTTTCAGAATAGTCTGCATAAGTGAACTGTCAGGCAAGACTTCATTAGCAGAAATCAACTCCTCCTTCAAATCTTTGCTCTTTGTCAAAAAATTATCCATGGAATCTCCTTCATTCATGTGCTCACTCTCCAACTGTTTTCAGAGGTAAGCAACACGAGCCTCATTCCTTGCCTGGTATAAAGTGGTAAGTGTATTCCAAGCATCCTTTGCTATTTTATAGGAGCAAATGTGAGGAATAATTGCACATTTGATAGGAAAGGCTATCAATGCATGTGCCCGAGTATCTTTGACATCCCAAAAAAGTTGCTCTGCAGTAGGTGTAGCAAGAATTGTAGCACAAACAAGAACTTGAAGAATATCACCATCTTCAACGCCGTCTGCATCACCTTCAACATCTATGTTTGTAAGTATAATATGATATTTTTCAACACCCTACACAATTCCATAGACCTTTTGCAACCAATACATGATACATCATATAAACCCATAATGGGTAATTGGTACCATCCAACTTATCCTCAAGAAACAACATACATAATGTTAGTATATGATCAATGTCTACCCCTCATGATTGTATGCACATTTTGTTAGGCCCCATTTATGAGGAGAAGCCAAGCGTGCATTACCCAATTGAAGGGAATCCCAACTTGCATGTTGAATGAAGGTCATATTGGACCATGTAAGGTATTGTAAGGAAAGAGAGTTACCAGGGTCCCCAATTGTGGGGTCCGGGGAAGTGGTGAGCAGCCCCGACTGGGGGATCCCAGGGGGCTAGCGGGCCCCTTGGTGGGGGTCCGGGGGCAGCGCCCCCGGCGCGACGGTAAAGGGAATATTCCATGGAATATTCCCTGTCGGAGTCGGAAATCATTTATATTTGTTAGGTCCGTTCAACCAGTCTAAGCCGTGTATGGCAATTACGTGGGCGGTGGCCGCCCATGCTTTACTGCCCATGTATAGCCATCCATGGCAGGCCACCCATGATCCTATATATACATGACTTCTGCACTACCTGAGACATTGAGTTGAGCCAGCATAGCTCTACCTTGTATCTCCCTGTCTAGAGTTGTCTAGATCACCATTTAAGCTCTACCTTGAGAGCGCACGGGTGGACAACGCCATCATCTTTGTACTTGCTGCTAGTAGAAAATTATTGAGATTCTCCTATATCTGTTATCTTCTCTGCTATTGCTCTTGTGTTATATTGCGTAACTATTGTCTTACACATAATACATCATTGCTTTCGGCCATGGCCACAAACTAAAATACCCTGATGCAAAAAAATGACTATAACTCAAAAAGTTGAACAGGACTACCCTATCGAGTTTTGCTAAACCTCTAGTAGACTTCGAGACGCTTATATTAGCGAAAAAAAAATTGTATATATATTTTGCATAAAAAGATAAAATTTCCTACGCAAGCATTATGATAGTGCATTTGGAGGTTGAAACAAGCCAAATCACGATTTTGGCACAATGGAGCGAAGCCATTTTAAACTCCTAATCGCCTTGAGTATGCTCATCAAATTTCGTGTGATTCTAAGAGGGAAAAAAGTGCCCTGGTGGTCCTAGTGTGTTCACGCATATCACTACCTAAATGTATCATCATTCTTTGCCTCTTTTGCCAGTCTAAGAAATCTCTTTATGACATGATCATTTGCCTTATAGTATTTGAAAAATTTCTTCTTCGACTGTGCAACATTGAAAAATTTCTTTTTACTAGTAGATGAGCTCCAATTTCCTTTACCCTTTTGACTAGCTAAGCAAGCTTGATCTCAACACATATAATTGACCTGTTGTGCCTGGACTAATCTCCCTGAAAAAAAAAAGATCCTAACTCCTCTAATATTAAGGCATGTGGATTGCCTTTCATCATCAATCAAAGAGTAGAAGAAAAACTCCAATATAAATCTAGAAGACCGTTAAGATCAGTCTGCATAATTGAACTATTCGAAAAGAATTCATTAGTAGAAGTAAACTTCTCCTTCAAATCTTTGATCTTTTTCAAAAAACTATCCATAGAATCTCGTTCATTCATATGCTCACTCTTCAACTTATTTTGGTAGTAAGCATCACAAGCCTCATTTCTTTCCTAGCATAAAGTTATAAGTGTATCTGAAGCATCCTTTGCTATCTTGCATGAGTAAATATGAGGGATAATGGCATGTTTGATAAAAAAAAGTATCAATGAATGTGCCTAAGCATCTCTACAATCCCAATGAAGTTTCTCTACATTAGGTGCAGTAGGAACCGCAACAAGAAGAGGAATTTGAAGATCATCATCTTCAACACCATCTGCATCATTTATAATAACTATATTTGCAAGTGTAGTAGGATATTTTTCAACACTGCACAATATTCCACAACCCCTTTACTATCAATACAAGATACAACATATATGCCCACAATGGATAATCAACTATATCTCAAAAGATTGAACAAAAACACCCTCTCAACCTTTGTTAAACTTGTAGGAGAGTTCAAGGTGCTTGTACTCGCAAATCGAAACTTGTATATATGTTTGACGCAAAGGGAAAAAGTTTCTTGCACAATCATTATGATAATGCATTCAGAAGCCGAAACAAGCTCAAATAAGAATTTAGATGCCACACCATGAATTTATCTTGTGTCGACGATTCTAAGACTCTAACCAGAGATGTGTCAACGAATCTCTAGATGAAGCAACAACCTACTCTGATAGCAATTGTGTGATTCTAAGATTCTAATCAATTTTGTGCGATTCTAAGAATCTGACCAGAGATGTGTCGACGACGCTCTAGATGAAGCAACAACCTATTCTGATAGCAATTGGTAGAGTTTGAGGTCTATGAAAGATAGGATGACACAAGGAAGAATAAGCTTGGACCATAACATAATACAAAATATATTACCAAGTGAATGTGCAAAGATGAGTGACTTGTTAGGTTATATGCATATAATATACAAGACGAGGGAAAAAGCCATCCTAAAGAGGGAAAAAAGTGCCCCTAATGGCCCTAAGTGTGTTCCCAAACATCACTACTGAAATGTATGAACAAAAATAGAGATTCTTGTCTATCCAATATTATGTTTAGGGCTACAATGTTGTTTGCCACTCATGTATTCGACTTAATAATATGCTTCAATCCATCAACAACAAAGTGCAACTACATTATTGACATGTTTGGAATGAAAGAGGTCCTAGAGAGCTATGTAGTGGTATGCCCAATTGCTCTAGATACGAAGGGATTGGGATGTTGTGTGAGAAGAGATAGAGAAGAGAGAGAAATTTGCACAAAAATTTGGAGAAGAAGATGGAGAATTTAAAATTGAAGAATTCCCAATCAAGTTATGAGAGTTTTGGGACCAAGTCTTATTGATAAGAGACTTTTAGGTCATTTAGGGGTGTTCACACATGGCCAGTGATCAAAATTGATAAAAATAATGTAAATGCATATAAATTTCCAATTTAGGGTCTTAAAAATATAACAAAAATATGATTGTAAATCTCTTGGAGAGAGCTATCATATGGAAGGGTCAAAATATAGAAAAGGAGAATCCTTGAGGTCTTTATCCCCAACAACCTCCCACTTAAAGGACCAAGGAGGCTCCATTAAACTACGTAATTCCCATCATTTGTGTACATAGTTGATATTGTGCCTTGGATAGGCACTTTGTGACAACATCTACATGATTCTGTGAAGTGGTATCTTACATTAATATGCTTTGTGCGAGCATGGAATATGAAAATCTTTGCCAAACATATTTTTGGAGAAAATCTATGACAAGCCTAAGTATTGGCTTGAGTCCCACAAAGTCATATAAGAAGCCTTAAAATGAAGACATTGTAAAGTTCACTTGTGAACTACCTCTTGTAACTTTTGAAGACTTTACTTAATGTAAAAGTGAAAGAATCTTAAGTGGTTGAGTCCACTTGATCAAAAAGGGAAAGAGCAGCCACGAATTCATGATTTGTGGTAGATAGAGAATCAAATCAATCACTAATTGATTGGAGAGTGATTGAGGGGAGTTAGCCTCCCAAGATCAAATATAAATACATGGTAGTCTTAGTCGTGGTTATGTGAAGACCTCCAAGAGCTGAGATTTATGCCATATCAAGGTGTGATTCCAAGGCACACATATGTATTAGTAATTCCATTGTATTGTACAATCAATATACTTCCATTTTCATGATCATTTGAGTTCATATTTCCATGTTCTTGTGAAGTGTACTACTCACTACCATATCTCTCAGTTTTCTGAGTCAGATTGCAGAGATGGTTTCTCTGAGCTTGGTGCATCATTTTCAGTGATTTAACTTGGTAAAGTTAGATCTATAAGTCTACTATATGCTCACGAATTTTCATTTCATTTGAGTGTTGCAATTCTCTGTTATGTTCAGTTAAAGTCAACCTTGTCTGTTCATTTTCACTTCTCTGTCAGGTACCCGACTTTTTTACTCATCTTGTCAGAGCTGTTTCTCAATGTGTACTTACCCAAATTCAATTATTTAAAGCTTATTGGATTTAGCATACTGTCTAGTATAATCATAAAAATTTTCATAATCATTGGATTCTTAAATATGGAGTTATAATCATTTGTGGCTCACTGGTCTCATTACTGTAGCAGCCCATGAAAATCGGGATGATATCATCACTTGTTAAACATCATTCTCAGTGTGTGGTTCATTATTTTTGATGAGATTACTCTTTAAAGTTAGCTCTTTAAGTTAGCTAGACTTCCCCGAAAGGAATTAAGCTAATTACTGCTGTGCTCAAAGAATTATGCAAAACACTCGACAGGTATATGAACCAAAATAGCAAGTTCTTCACCTTTGAGCTAACTCCAACTTATCTGTTTTGATCTATCTTTTTGAGAGTGATCTTCCAAGGTACATAGGGTGTCTAATACATCCATTGGCAAGCTAAAAGGGCCCACCACATACTCGTGGAGTTCCTTTGGCTGGTGTAGATCAAGGATTTTGCAACACCTCTTCATCTTCAAGCACATACCTATCCATCTCTTCAGAGTCGTATCAGAGCAAGGATGGCAGATGGATTTCCTTCATCAATTGACAAATTGGACAGAGGTAACTACTCAGCTTGGTCATTAAGAATGGAAGATTATCTCCAAGGTAGAAGTTTATATGTTTATCTGGCTAGAGATGAAGTTATGCCAAGTTTTAGGAACAAAAGTCAACCAACACAAGAAGAGCAAGAAAGATTGAGCACATGGTGCTCCAAGGATGCACTTGCAAGGTCTTATCTCCTCAACTCTATCTCAGATTTTTTGTTGCCTCACATTAGAAGTTGTAAGACATCTCAAGAAGTGTGGGATGCACTTGAAGTCTTCTTCTCTTCAAGTACTAAAGCTATCAAGTATGGCTGGATTTCACAACTCTCAAGAAGGCTCCCAAACAAAATGTGACTGATTTTTTCACAAAGCTCAAGGACATAGTAGATCAGTTGGGAAGCATTGGAGAGGTAATAGATGAAGAGCAAATTGTAAGGCAGGTCATCAATGGCTTGAAGGCAGATGACAAGTGGGAAGCATTCACCACAGCTATGGATTTGTACATGGACATGCATGTACGTGATTTCAATACACTCATTGGACAACTACTTACTCAAGAGGCAAAGCTTATCAAAAATGGAGAAAGCTCTAAAGGTAATCAATCTTCAGCTTTATACACTAATAAAAGCAAGTCCAAAGATAACAAAGGAAAGGCAAAGAAAGTGGATGATGAAGCAGGTACATATCAAGCTAACTATGCAGGTAGAGGAAGACATGGCAGAGGTAGAGGAAGAGGAGGTAGACAAGGTAGGGGGAGATCCCAAGTCTCCAACCCATGTTCTATTTGTGGATTAACTAATCATACAACTGAAAATTGCTTTAGGAATTCCAGGAATCAAAGAGGCAGAGGATACAATAGAGGAAGTTATGGTACCCAAGAGGAAGGTTCAATAATTATCATGGCAACTACAACGACTACAATCATTCAAACTATCAAGGAGGCTACAAAGGAAGGAGAGACTTCAATAACTACACAGAAGACTCAAACGAAGAGGATTCATTATTGATCATGAACATGGCTATGCCACAAGGTAAATCTGATGAGCATGTTTTCTACATAGATTCAGGTTGTTCAAATCATGTGGCAGGAAATGTGGCCCTCCTATCAGATTTAGAAGATCCAAGGAACAAGCATGAGGTATAAATAGGAGATGACACAAGACACCTTGTGGAGAAAATAGGAAATGTCAAAGCACCTGATGGAAACATCAACCTACTTAGTAAGGTACTCTATGTCCCTACCATTACAAAGAATTTGATAAGTGTTGGGCAGATAGTAGAGAAAGGGTTGCAAGTCAGGCTCACAAAAGCAGGAGCATTTGTTGAAGATCCAAGTCAAGGATTCAGAAGAATTGCAAAAGGTGAAAAGACAGGTAGATTTTTCACATTTGAATTACAAGACACTAGAAACATTAATCTCTTTAATTATGGTAGTCAGACACTCACAGAATTGGAAGTATGGCACAAAAGGTTAGCACATATTGGTGAAAGGTCATTAAAGCAAATTTACAGGGACCAAAGTGTACTTGGACTCCCTAACTTGTCAAAACAACATATGATTTATAAGTGTAGTGCATGTCAATTTGGAAAGTCTCACAGGTTACCATTCATGAAGAAAGGTTATATGCATGGAGATCTCTTGGAGTTGGTTCATACAAATGTATGGGGACCTAGCAAGGAAGCTTCAATATCTGGATCAAGGAATTATGTCTCCTTTATTGATGATTACAGCACTATCCTATTCTTTCTGAAACACAAAGATGAAGATTTTTCATGTTTCAAAAGATATTTGGCTCTTGTGGAGAATCAAACAGGTAAATCACTAAAAAGGCTAAGGTCAGATGGAGGGGGAGAATACTTCTCCCATGAATTTAATTCTTTTCTTCAAGAAAGAGGAATCAAAAGAGAGGTAACTACAAGGTACACTCCTAAGCAAAATGGAGTGGTAGAAAGGAGGAATAGGACAAATGTTGAAGCTACAAGGTCCATGTTAAATGAAAAGCATTTGCCTAATTATCTATGGGCTGAGGCTGTATCTACAACCACTTACTTGATTAACAGGTTTCCTTCAAAATCCCTTGATGGGATGACTCCATATGAGGCTTGGAATGGAAGAAGACCTAGCTTAGATCATTGTAAGATTTTTGGATGTATTGCTTTTGCTCATTTTCCTTCACAGGTTAGAGGCAAGATGGATCCAAAGGCAGAAAGGTGTGTATTTATTGGATATGACAAGAATCAAAAGGGTTACAGGTTATACAACCCTACCAACAAAGGATTCTTGGTAAGTAGAGATGTAGTTTTTGATGAAAACAATTCATGGTATGAAGATTCATGCAGGAAGATCAATTTACCATATGATCTTGAAGAAGATTTTCCAAAGCTTGGTAGAGAACAACCAAAGATTGAAGAACAAGACACCTTGGAGGATGATGAAGAATCTCAGATGGAAAAGATCAAAGCATGGAAGTCTAAAGGTAAAGCAAAATTGCAGGAACTTGGACATGAGGCAGAATCATCACATCATGGCCTAAGAAGATCTATGAGGGAAAAGAAAAAACTAGAAAGGTATGGGTTTGACACCTCATTAGTAACTAAACATTCTATCTACATAGCACAGGACATAAACCAAGAGGAGCCATCATCATTTGAAGAGGCCAAAGCAAAAACAGAATGGAAGCATGCAATGAAGGAAGAGATCGAAGCACTTGAGGAAAACAACACTTGGGATTTGGTGCCCAAGACTTCATCCATGAAGGTAATAGAATCAAGATGGGTCTATAAAATCAAGAAGAATTCTGATGGTTCCATTAACAGGTATACAATAAGGCTTGTAGCCAAAGGCTTTGCACAAACTCAGGGAATTGATTATGAGGAGACCTTCTCTCCTGTGGCAGAGATGCCTACTATTAGGGTTTTGCTTAGTATTGCCTCTTCCAAGAATTGGAAGATACTTCAACTAGATGTAAAGAATGCATTCTTGAATGGTTGGATAACAAAAGAGGTATATATGGCACAACCACCTGGTTTTGAGAGTCTAGTTTATCCTGATTATGTGTGTAAACTTAACAAAGCATTGTAAGGTCTCAAGCAAGCCCCAAGAGCTTGGAATTTCATACTTGTTTCATTCTTGCAGGACAAAGGCTTTCAACCAAGCAAGGCAGATCCTTCACTCTTTATTAAAAAGAGTAATTCTGAGGTCATCTACCTATGTGTATATGTAGATGATATTATATTGACAGGGAATGATGTAGATGGTATGAAGAAGATCAAAGATCAGATGAGAGAAGAGTTCAAGATAAGTGATTTGGGTTCACTTACCTACTTCCTAGGTTTGGAAGTTGTCTACAAAGATCATGGTTTGTTTCTGACTCAAAGAAAGTACATTAAGGACATGTTGGCAAAATTCAAGATGCAAGATTGTAAGATTGCAGGTACTCCAATGGAGGTAAATCACAAATTGAGCTCACATGAAGGTGAAATCATAGAGGACATCACATCATATCAAAGTCTAGTGGGTAGTCTCAACTATGCCACATTGACAAGAGTAGATATATGTTACAGTGTGAGTGTGCTAAGTCAATTTATGCACACACCAAGGAAACCACACATGGATGCTGCCAAAAGGATTCTCAAGTATCTCAAAGGAACCATAAATGAAAGACTTTATTATCCTTATGTATCTGATTTAGGTTTGAAGCTATTCTCTGATGCAGATTAGGCTGGCTCCAAGGAAGATAGAAGGAGCACTTCAGGTTATCTTACCTTTGCAGGTTCAAAGCTTATTTCATGGTCATCCAAGAAGCAACCCACAGTTGCTCTCTATTCTACTGAAGCTGAATATAGAGGTCTTGCCATAGCTACACAACAAGCTATGTGGATGAAGACATTATTCAAAGATCTTGGATTGGAGTTTGGAACTCCAACTATTTATGGTGACAATATGAGTTCTATTCATTTGGCTGCTAATCCTATTTTTCATGCAAGGACTAAACATATTGAAGTTCATTATCACTATGTACGAGAGAAGGTTCTAAGCAAAGAGATTCAAATATCATATGTGTTCATTCATCAACAATGTGAAAATATTCTAACCAAAGCCTTGGATGGTACAAAGCTTTGCAAATTCAAGGCTATGATAGGTTTGCAGGTGATCTTGGAAGAATGAAGACCTCAAGCATACTTGGCTTGAGGGGGAGCTATTGGAGCAAATCTATGAAAAGCCTAAGTATTGGCTTGAGTCCCACAAAGTCATAGAAGAAGCCTTAAAATGAAGACAATGTAAAGTTCACTTGTGAACTACCTCTTGTAACTTTTGAAGACTTTACTTAATGTAAAAGTGAAAGAAGCTTAAGTGGTTGAGTCCACTTGATCAAAAAGGGAAAGAGGAGCCACGAATTCATGATTTGTGGTAGATAGAGAATCAAATCAATCACTAATTGATTGGAGAGTGATTGAGGGGAGTTAGCCTCCCAAGATCAACCATAAATACATGGTAGCCTTAGTCGTGGTTATGTGAAGTCCTCGAAGAGCTGAGCTTTATGCCATATCAAGGTGTGATTCCAAGGCACACATATTTATTAGTACGTCCATTGTATTGTACAATCAATATACTTTCATTTTCATGATCATTTGAGTTCATATTTCCATGTTCTTGTGAAGTGTACTACTCACTGCCATATCTCTCAGTTTTCTCAGTCAGATTGCAGAGATGGTTTCTCTCAACTTGGTGTATCATTTTCAGTCATTTAACTTGGTAAAGTTAGCTCTATAAGTCTACTATATGCTCACCAATTTTCATTTCATTTGACTGTTGCAATCTTCAGTTAGGTTCAGTTAAAGTCAACCCTCTCTGTTCATTTTCACTTCTATGTCAGGTACCCGACTTTTTTACTCATCTTGTCAGATCTGTTCCGCCGTGTGTACTTACCCAAATTCAATTATTTAAAGCTTCTTGGATTCAGCATACTGTCTAGTATATGCATACAAATTTACATAATCATTGAATTCTTAAATCTGGAGTTATGTTCATTTTGTTGCTCACTGGTCTCATTACTGTAGCAGCCCGTGAAAATCAGGATGATGTCATCACTTGTTAAACATCATTCTCAGTGTGTGTTTCATTATTTTTGATGACGTTACTCTTGAAAGTTAGCTCTTCAAGCTAACTAGAGTTCCCCAAAAGGAATTAAGCTAACTACTGCTGTGCTCAGAGAATTATGCAAAACACTGGATAGGTGTATGAACCAAAATAGCAAGTTCTTCACCTCTGAGCTAACTCCAACTTATCTGTTTTGATCTATCTTTTTAAGATTGATCTTCCAATGTACATAGGGTGTCTAATACATCCATTGGCAAGCTAAAAGGGCCCACCACATACTCGTGGAGTTCCTTTGGCTGGTGTAGATCAAGGATTTTGCAACACCTCTTCATCTTCAAGCACATACCTATCCATCTCTTAATACATACGGCACTCTGGCTATCACATGAATATGTGACTTTTCAAGATCCTAAACTCGCAACATAAGAAAGATAATCAAGCGACTTCTTTGGAAGCCATGTGGCTGAAATATATTTAGCCTTTGTAGTAGATAGTGCAATAATCTTCTAAAGCCTAGAGCATCATGAAATAACACAGTCCACAAGGATGTTAACATAGCCACTTGTGGACTTGTGAGTATCCATATTGTTGATATATTTAGGTAGTGATGTGTTTGAACACACTAGGACTATCGAGGCACTTTTTTCCCTCTTTAGGAGGTTTTCCCCCTGGCTTGTATATACACTTATAACCCTAAAAAGTAACTTATCTTTGTACATTCTAGTGGTAATACATTCAGTATTGTGTGTTGTGCTCCAAGATTCTTCTTCTTCCTTTTGTTATTCATGTGCTTCCGTATACCTCGAACTCCAACAATTGGTATGAGAGTAGGTCACCGCTTCATCTAGGGCACTGTTGACACCCCTCTAGTCACAATCTCAAAATCCCATGAAATTTGGTGAGCATACTCAAAATGCACTATCGCAACGCTTGTGTAGGAAATTTCATCTTTTTGTGCCAAAGATATATAAAGGTCTCGGTTTGCCAATATAAGCATCTCGAAGTCTGCTACAAGTTTAGCAAAACTTGATAGGGTAGTTCTATTCAAATTTTTGAGATACAATCATTTTTCTGCATCAAGGTATTTTAGTTAGTAGCCTTGGCTGAAAGCGAGTGTTGTTCTAGACAAGGATAAGCACCACGTCAAGAAGCTCCACCTCCTTAATTATCAATCTGTGGAAGAGATAGGAGTGATATGAAGATCATGAACGGGTGTGGTGAGTGAAGGTGAAGGTGAGAAGCATGTGATTGCACACACACATACATGCACACACGCACTGCAAAGACAAGAGAGACATGATGGAAGGCCAAGAACACACTCTATTACTCATCCAAGTCACTTCTCGTACAAAAATTCTCTCTAACTAGCTACACACCAACCTCAAAAATGCTCTCTAGCTCCTTTTATAGATTCTAGATTAGCTTTGACCGATTTCATACTTAGTGTCTGACATAGTTAAAAAATAGGTTCTCGGGTCTTTTGGGAGTCCAAATGAAGTCGAAAAGTGTTCTAACTAAGTTCCTCAAGCTCGAGGACTCCTTGGCTTGCAGAAAAAGGAACTACTTCATACAAAAGTGGGTTCTATGGTACATATGTTACAAGAGTGATGACAATCACTATTATGAGTTTTAATTCTTAGATTGTAGAAACATCTCCTTTGAAAATAAAAGTGTTTGGCATCCCATAACTCATTGCACTCTCGTCTTTACATGCTACCTCTACGTCGATGTCTTTGGGCACTGCCGAATGTGCTGCCAACACCCCTCTTCCTCTCGCGTCTGTCGTCCCCAATAGATCCTTGTTCTTGATCCGACACTGCTAAGTGTAACACACTCGGAGCAATGGCGCTATGCTCATATCATATGAAAGGTCTCCATTGCCATGTTCAAAACTTGGGGTGTTGACATTAGGTGCTTCGACTCTGTGAAAGATTTTGAAGTCAAGGGTCATTTGCATGGCTATGTCGGTCATGCAATGAAGTTGGGGGCGCCAGTGACGTGTTGTTGCCATCATGTAGCCTACTGTCGGAGGGCCATGCAATGGTGTGAAGTAAGGATAGTTGAGCCAGTCGGGGCACTACTTATTGTTCTGAACTTTAATAGTGAATGTAGTCGAGGAGGAACATCATGGCACTAGACCATAGCATGGATTGTACTTTAAATGTAGTAGGGCCTTGTTCCATGTGTGCATCATCTCTGGATATTCTTATAGAAGCTCCTTGCACCAATTGGGTTGAACGACTTTACCTTGTTTCACCTCCGGGGGTAAGTCTTCTGATTCAAACTGGGTGGCATGAGTCAATTTCTTCCCAGTTTCCTTTTCAATCGCCAACTGGTATTCCACCATGTACAAAAAATAAGGGTTATATTGAAGTTCTATGATGGATATATACGTTCATAGTGTCAGATGTGCGAAATAAGGCGATTAGGATTCATTCTTCTATTAGGGCCATTGCATGTAGTTGGGATTCAACCTTGCTTGGGTGAGTCTGCCCTAGCTCTTCAATTGTTTTCATCCATGCAGGAGTAGGAAGCTCAAACGTATCTTGTCCTTCATCCATGGTGCATCTACTTGGGGCCAATTGTGGTTCATATTCGTCTTCATAGGTTGCCTCTACCGAGATTGAAATTATCTCTTTGTTTGCTGGGATCTCTGGTGGGGAGTCAAGTCTAGGAGGCTCTGACTAAGTTGCAACTTGGGCTTGGAGGTCTAGCATATGCACCCATAATGATATTAGTTTGTCCATGATTTTCGGTGGCGTGACCTCTTGAACACTATGTTGCTGTACAAGTGCCTGTGGTCATAAGGTAGTGTGTTCACTCTTTAAGCGCTGATATTCTTCATTGATCCGATCGTAATCTTTGAGTAGATGTGCATGATCATCCAAGAGTAACTGCATAGTCTTCGATGGGATTGTTGTAAATTTGCTTGGACTGAGTGGTTCATCGGGTCTATCCATGGATGCTTCGAAGTTTTTACAATTCTGTTCTTGTAATCTTTGGTTTTCCTCTTTGGCTGCTGTGAGGTGTCTTCTTAAGAGCCTCATCGTCTTGGTTAGTGTGGCATTATGTACAATTTTGGCTCATAGTTGGTTCTCTATTTCGGTCACAACTCCTTTAGTCTTGTGCTCAAATTCTGACTCCATCAAGTGATAAGCATCATGGAGTTCTTGATGACATGCATTGAGGGATGCATTATCTATGGTTAAGGCATTGAGTTGGGCTTGTAGTTGTGTCGTTGTTTTGTTGCAAATTTTGATAGTTGCATCCTAAGGTGGCAAAGCCATCCCTAACTTGATGCATACATGCAAACATCTAATGAAATGCGTTATCTACAATGGGTGATAATAGTAATGATGTAGTGATAGATGATGATGGTGGTGTGGTGGTTGATGTAGGGGGGAAAGGGGAATGGGGATGGGATGGTGGATGCCATGGTGAGTGTGGAAAAATGTGGTGGTAAGGCTATGTGGTGAAGTGGTGGATGTGAGAGGTGGTGTAGTGGGAGGTGAGATATCCATATCACTTGAAGTGTTATATAGTGAACTAATAGTGAAGAGTGGTGTGACTGTGGGTGCGTGAGTGGGTGTGAATAGAGGATTTACAAATGTAGAGGAATATATTACATGTTGAGTTTCACGAATTAATTGGTGTAGAGGGAGGATAGAGGTGATGTAGTATGACTAGGAGGGGATATGTGTCAGAAAGTCATCAGTTGAGGAAATGGAAAAATGGGTCGTGGAGGAACGGAAAAGGAAGAAAAGGAAGGGGTGAGGAAGGAATTAAGTGGAATGGGGGAAACTATGGTGGAGGTAATAGGTGGAAAGGTTTCAGGTAGAGTTTGGGATGCTGGATGTACTATAGCTTTAGCTGTAGCACTCGCTATGAATTGGGCTAATGGAGGTGAGCTGGTGTGTACTAGGGAAGTTGGATGTACAAGAGAGGGAAGAGTTTTGGTTGGGGTGGAAGTGATTTCCATGGTGGTTGTAGGTATGGATGCTGAGGGTTGTGGAGGGGAGTTGATAATTATAGTTTCTCTTGCTCGTGGCGACTCAACAACTAGTCGTGCTTCTTTTGGTTGTCGGGAAGACTCGGCATCCGTTGGAACATGGATGTATTGTCTGGGCTTTGACATTAAGCAGAGGCATCAAGGGTCAAACTGAGGTAGTGTTTTTCTCTTTAGGAAGTGAAGTGCCTCTGTTGTACTAAAAAACTGACTTGACTAATTCATTGAAACCTTCTACAAAGGAGGCTTCAAATCCTCCACTGTCTAGTTCTTGTTGGATAATTTCTTGACTTTGCTCTTCTGATATCCTTTGACTCACCCACATGGCTTGCATATTGCGATAAAAATTTTGAATTTCCAGTGTGTATGAGGTAGCTTCAAATGTGCCCTCTTCATGTGTGCTAATATCTCCTAGAGCTTTAGCCTGCTGTTCTTGCTGTTTATGTTGGTCATCATCTTGAAAATCTTGGCTACATTGGCTTGCTTCATCATCACTGTCATCATCATTAGTTACTGTCTGATATTTCTCATTAGAGCTTGACACTACCTGTTCTCGTCTCTGATCAGGTGGTGAGGTGGGATAACTTGGTTGTTCATATTCTTGTGAGAAGAATTGTGCTTCTAAAATCTGAAATTCAGTGGAGAATGCATCTTGCATTTTGAAATCAAATGTGGTATTGTTTGGCCTCTAAGGACAAGGGAAAGTGCCGATATATGCTTACACTTGATCTAAACCACTCGAAATCAGTCCACTCTTGTTGCTTTAAGTCACTCAGTCATACTTGAATGTATCCCAAACTTCTCCTTGCAGCTGCACCCTAGTTCTAATTAATTCCCGTTTCCTATTCTCTTTCATACTCTTAGTTCTTTCCCTTCACTCACCCATGTACACTTCTGCCCACATACACTCACACCCGCAACCTTACACATACCCACACGCACATGCACTTTCACTCTCTTACCACCTCTCTATCGCTCTTTTGCACACCTACTCAAAAAACATGCACACGCTTGCACACATTCACCTATAAATACTCACCCGCATACCCTAACATATGCACCCTCAAACCCCTTTCAACCACTTAGTCTCTCTCTCTCTCTCTTTCACCCATTCCCGTATTCTTTTCACACACTCACATACCCCAAACATATACCCACATGCTCACTTATGCACTTGCACATGCATTCTCACGTACTAGTACACATTCATGCCCACACACCTATTTTCCCCCTTCCTTTCTTTTTTATCTTTACCCAAACCCACTCCCTCACATTCACGTATGCACACATACACCTAGCCCCCCCTTTTCCTCCTTCCTCCACCCTCCTCTGCTCGGGTTCATCCTATTTCTCTTCTTGCCACTTGTAGCTCAAGCATAAGCAACACCTCCTTTACTTGTCAATCCGCGGAGACGTGAGGACCGGTATGAAGACCACAAGCAAGTGAAGGCACAAGTGCGTGAGTGAAAGCACACAAACATGCACGCACATACACACACACGCGCACAAAGTAAGATCAAAGAGAGGAACCATGGAAAGCTTAGATTGCAAAAGAGTTCTCTTACAAAAGCTCTCTTCTCTAAACAAGCTAACCTCAAAAATGAGCTCTCTAGCTCTTTTTATAATTTTTTGACTAGTTTTGGCCTTGTCCAGACCTAGTGTCCGGCCTAGTTAAAAATTAGGTTCCAAGGCTTATGTGAGGGCTCAAACAAAGTCTAAAAATTATGAAAATTGGTAGTATGATACTTCTAATACTCCTCAAGCTCAAGGACTCCTTGGCTTTTTTAACAAAATGGAGTTACAAAAATAGAAAATGGTATTTACAATGGTTTTTAGTGATGAAAATCACTATTGTTGGGATTCTTATGAAAATTTTACATACACTTCTTGGAGCTCCCTACTTGCTCCTTCTACTTGTCTGTCCACCTCTTTGATGTGCTCCTATGCTTTGTCCTTGACCTTCAGCTTCAACACTCCCCCCCCTCTCAAGTCTGTCGTCCCTGGCAAACCCTTGTTGTAATGGTTGTTCCATGTAGTGCTTTGAGAGGTAGTGTCTATTCGGTAGGAACAAGAGCCATCTTCCTTCCAAATGTGGCAGGGTTGGTTGTCTTGTTCTTCATTTGTCACTAAAAGCCTTTGGAAGTTGTTGTCCCTTGGCATGTGCTCCTTCCTTGGATTCCAGCATGATTGTGTCATTGTGAGTCGCCATTGATGGCCTCTAGATCTTGTTAAGATGATGTTCATAGTAATCATGCCAAGTACCCATAATGACTGATGGGTAAGTGAGTTCGTGCATGGGTTGAGGAAAGTATGTGCCTCGTGCATGGCCTTGTAATGTAGCCCTATGCATGCGTACTTGGAAAATGCATTGGAAGAAGTATGGTGCAAAAATTGGGAGTCTTGAGCTAAGTGCTCAAGGGTATGCCGACGAAGAGGTTTCCTAAGCTATCATGGTTATCGTGTTTCCAGAGTAAAGATACTTACCTTGGAGAAGATCGATCGATGTTCATCTCTTCATGTTGTACACTCGGCCTTTGGGATGGAACATTGTTGATGAATGTCCATGTTGATGGTCCACTGATGAAAATTTTATGAGTGCCTGGTCCTGTCTCCTCTTCTCAAAGCAACATTTGCCAAATACTGAGAATTGAAATTCTTTATATTCCTTGGTAAACAACATTGGGTAACTACACCAAGCTTAGTTTCACATATTCTCTTTAGCTCACCATACGCAGGAGTCTTCTCATCCAGTATACATACAAAGAGTTGCAGGGTACCAGAACTACCCCTTGCAGATATCTCCCTGGATGCTCTCATACATGCAGTATTTAAGCATCACTCAAGTTTCGTGCCTTCAAGCTCTTCACTCCTACCATGGTAGGAGGAAACAATAGTTGTGGATGCCATGTTCCTGCCAAGTGCTTGACATCTACCAGATAAGGCCGCAATAATAGCATGTACTAGCTGAGACATACTTCTATCCAAGCCCAGCAATCAATGGTACCACCTTCAACTAAGCATGACTCATTCATGTCCCATGAGCCAAACCTGGGAACAAGCTCTGTCCCTCTCTCTCTTTTTCTGCTATTTCTCTCTCTCTCTCTCTCCCCCTTTTTTTTTTTAATAAGAGAGGAACAATGTCACAAAACAAGAAGACAGATGTTTGTATCAGAGAAAAAATAGTGGACATATGTCAATGTGCTCTTGTGCATGGGATTCGCAAATGTGTCTATGCACGACCATGTAATGTGGCCCTATATTAATGCATACTTTGGAAGTGCATGACCTGAATGGTGCAAAAGATAGGGTTGTGCAAGAAGCACATGGTTGTCGCTCATTGAGGCTTTTGATGTTATTTGTAGTTGTTGATGCCGGCTTTGGTGGAGGTATCCATTGGATCTCGAAATGATGTAATCCTCCTTATTGGGGTCCATTTTAGAACAACATTTGGCACTGTAGAGATCACTTCAGGCGTCTTCCTCTTTGGATGCTTTCTGAACTGTGGTATCCAGTGTGGTGGGCTCTTTGGTTCGGTGGAGGCTACTTGTACTTTTGGCTTCCAAACCCATACCCTTTTTGCACGTCTTCTTACTATTGTTGAAGAGGTGATTTGATCTTTGTTCAATCTCTGTATGCGATTCTTAACCTTTTCTCTTTGGGGCTTCTTTTTTGAGACCTTGTGCATGTGGGAGAACATAGGTTGTTGTGGATGTAAGAGCTTCTTAGGTACCCACATCTGTAATCGCCCTTGTTGAGCTATAGCTAATTTCTTAGGCACTCAAACTTGTCGGATACCTTGTGGTTGAGCTTGTCCAAGCTTCTTCCTTCGTCTTTTGGCCTGGTTGGCTTGCCTGAGTGGGATTTGTGGGGTTAAGGCTGGTGGTTGCTCTCCTTTGTGTACCCAGATCTGCTTCATGCCCGAAATTGCTTTCTTGTTGAATGGTGTCTTTCTATTTGATTTAGCAGTTGTCATGAACAGTTGTGTTTGTCTTTGTGGTGGAACTATTATGGCCACCTGAGTCTTTGGAGAAGAAGAAAGATCCACTTGCCTTCGAACCTCTTCTTCTACGATTGACTCCTTCTGCATCATAGAGCTTTTGACACATACAACATCTTCTTCCATATGATTAGTCTTAGAAGAACTACAAGATGTGACATCTGGATTTGTGAGCATGCCATTTTCTAGTTCTAATGTAAAGCATTGTCCCTGGACCCAAACTTGAAGAAGTTTACTTCTTAGGTTTAAGTTGACTGCATTGTCATAAATCCAATCTTGTCCTAAGACAAGTGGTTCTGTAAGGTTCTCATCTTGACACACTAGCACTTTGACTTTCATTGGAACATCTTGCAGGTAGATGGGAAGTTCCACCTCGCCCAAACAAGGGGTTTCCACACCTCCCACTCCTATGAGATAAGCTTCTATGGGATTGATGTTCAACTGCAAGTCTTGGCAGTAGGAAAGTTGAACTGCACTACTTGTTGCACTTGAGTCAATCAATACTTTCACAATCCTTGCACCCTTTCCTTGTCCTATCTCTATGGTCACAAAGGGACGTCGGTCAATAACTGGAGAAGTCGCTATGCCTGATTTTTGGCACATATCCATGTGATATTTTGGGGCGTTTGAGTTGACATCTAGGCCTAATCGCCTTAATTTATTTTGCCTTATGCGCTCTCTAGCCTCTGCTTGTGCTTCTTCTCTGACTCTCATCTCTTCTTCTTTTCGTTTCTTAGCAGTGTTGAGTCTCATTAGCATGTCCTCTGTAAGAGGTTCTTGATATAACTTGACTCGACAACCACTGATATAGTTTGGCAAGATGTCACCTTCTAAAGTAGCCAATTGAACAACACCGCTAGTGGAAACTCTATTAATGATCATGGGTCCATATCCTCTTTTCTCCAACTTACGGGCATGTTGCTTTAGCGTATAAACCAGCACTAGGTCTCCCTCTTTCAATCCCTTATCCTTAATGTGTGCATCGAAGTATGCCTTTTGCCTTTTCTTTGCAGCATAGATGCCTGCTGCCGCACGTAGCCTTGTCTCACCTAAGCGTTCTAGATCAAAGATCCTAGAGGACAATTCATGTCCATTCCACTCATACTCTTGTGCTACTTTTAAGGCAGGGATTAAGAAATCTAATGGTAACACAACATTCTGTCCGAAGACCATCTGAAATGGGGTGGCATTGAGTACCGTTTTGTAGGCAACTCGATAAGCCCAAACAGCATGATGAAGTTGTTTGTCCCAATTAGAGCGTTTATTATTTACCAGTTTTGTCAACACGTTACAGAGGATCTTATTGGTGCTCTCGGCTTGTCCGTTAGCTTGTGGGTGATAAGGGGCAGACTTTTTATGTATCACCAAGAATTCTTGGAGAAGATTTTCAATGACCTCATTCAAGAAGTGTGTGCCTCTATCGCTCACTAACTCTATTGGTAGCCCATATCTCGTGAACACATTCTCGAATAAGAACTTAGCCGTAGTCTGAGCATCATTCTTTGTTGTGGCTTTCACTTCTACCCACTTTGTAAGGTAATCTGTGGCTACAATAATATACTCTGCATGGGAGTTTCTAGCTGGGGGGTTAATAGGACCTATGAATTCAATGCCCCACTTGGAAAATGCACGACCTCCCATCATTGGCCTCAAGGGCATCTTGTCTTTTGTAACTGGATATTGTGCACGTTGGAATGTGTCACATTTCTTCACATAGGTATGAGCATCCATATGAAGAGTGGGCCACCAAAGTCCTGAAAATAGAATGGTCTTCATTACTCGATCAGGACCGAAGTGTCCACCTGCAACACCGCTGTGTGCAGTTTCTAAGACTTTCAAATAGTCTGATTCGTGAATGCACAACCTTAGATAACCATCTTTGCCTCTTCGGTATAGGTTGTCTCCTACTAAGGCATAGCCTTGAGCCTCTTGCTCCATGCTTCGTCTTCTTGCTAGACTAGCCTCTTTGGGTAATCTTCCCGATCTCATAAACTCTACCAATGGGGCACTCCAATCAGGAATTAATGAAACTTGATAAAGGGTGGCATGCTCTATTGGTGGTCTCTCTCTGCACATTGGACAATTCTTAATCCACTCATGTATTTCTTTGTCCATGCTAGGACAATACACTCCTAAATGTTTCAGATTTTGTAATGTGCGTTGTTTAGAATAATGATTTCCTAGCAATCCTTCATGAGCTTGTTGCAACCAACTACTATGTTCATCGTCCTCAACACAACAAGCTAATACACCCTCAGTGTCTTGTTTGTACATGCTTCCTGCCAATATGTGATATTTTTGTGATTTTACAATTTCTTCTTGCGATGTTTTCACATTCTTATTTGCAGGGCCGAAGGTTAGGACTGGTACCAACTTATTTGCCCATTTAGGAACAACTTCTAAATTGAACAGATAAGCATCGGGTAATTCATCAAACACTCCTTGTGGTGACTCTCCTGAAGTGATGCAAGAAAGGTGGTCTGCCCGAAGGTGGGTTTTACCTTTCCTGACAACAACTTCAAAGTCATACTCCATTAGTAAGAGGAACCATCTTACTAAGCGTCCAATATTGCAAGGTTTATTGAACAAATATAACAAAGCTTGATGATCAGTGAAAAACTTGAACTTGTTGGCCAATAAATAGTGTCTAAACTTCTTCACAGCATATACCATGCCTAACCCTTCTCGCTCGGTTGTGGTATAATTTCTTTCGGCTGGGTTTAGTTGTGTACTAGCATATGCTATGGGCAAATCTAGATTCCCTTCACCTGTGGGTTGTGCTAGCACACATCCTATGGCATGATTGGATGCATCCACATGGACATGGAATGGCTTATTCCAATCAGGAGTGGTCAGTATTGGCGCTGTGCACAAACGTCTCTTCAATTCATTGAAAGAATTCTCGCATTCGTCGTTCCACTCAAAATTAGACAACAAGGCATAAAGGGGTCTAGCTATGATCGCGTACATGTGGATAAACCTTCGGTAATATCCACAATGGCCCATAAAGGCTTGTACCTCTTTGACATTCCTTGGCCTTGGCAGCTCCGCTATGGCTCTTACTTTGTCCTCATCTGTTGAGATTCCATTCTTAGAGACAATATGACCTAAGATTTTACCTTGACGCACCATGAACACACACTTTTCTGGGTTCAGACACACTCGATATTCTCTACACTTGTTGAAGACTTGTCTGAGCTCAGGGATGTGAAATTTTCTTTCTTGGGAATGAGCACATAAATCATCCACATACACTTCTAAGCTCTTCCTCAAGAACTCTTTGACGACATGACACATGAGCCTTTGGAATGTTGCTAGCCCAAATGGCATCACACAAAATGCAAAGATTCCCCACTCTGTGGCAAAAGCTGTTTTGTGTTGATCTTCTGGGGCAATGGCTACTTGATTGTAACCGGAAAATCCATCAAGGAAGCTATAAACTTCCTTGCCTGCAACATGCTCCAATAGGTGTTCCGTGATTTGAAGTGGATAACTATCTCTAATCGTAGCGGCATTAACTTTTTTAAGGTTAATACACACTCACAACTTCCCGTTCTTCTTGGGCACCACTACAATGGGGGACACCCATTCAATATGCTCAATCTCATAGATAAATCGAGCTTCAACCAGCCTATCAATTTCTTCTTTTATCTTGGCTGCATAAGTGTCATTATATGTGTAGGGCTTCTGTTTTGTGGGCATGGCATCAGCAATCATGGGGATAGTATGAGATCAAATTCTTGGATCTACCCCTTTCAAGTCTCTATAGTGCCACGCAAACACATCCCTCTATTCCCTTAATAGAGCTACGAGCTCCATTTCTTCTCTTGCACTTAGGTCATCTCCTATATATGTGCATCTCTCTTCGTTCTCTTCAATGGTCACTACAATTTTCTTGGTCTTTTCTTTATTATCGTATGATTCTCCTATGATGGCCTCTCTCTTGGGCATTCGTACCAAAATTTTGTGGTCGTCAACTTCATATTTCTTGAAGTTTTCTGGTACTTCAAACAATGATTCCTCCTCTTCTTGTTTCACTGCTTTTCTTTTCTTTTTCTTTTGACTGCTCTCACTTCCATCCTTTGAATTTACCATTTTAATGCTTGTGAGAGGTTCTTCTTCTTTCTGGTTAAACACGCCTACATCTTCTAAATAGTGCTTCTCTGAGTTAAAGCAACTATCCATCACAATGGACTCTAGATCATCGTCATTCTCTTCTTCTTCTATGATATCACTAGGGTCACATTCTTCTAGCAAGGGCTGACACATGAACATTGAGATATCATAACCCTCCTCATCACAATGAGGTGTCCATTGTTCTTCATTGACAACAATGTCCATGGTGGCTAAGATTTCTGGCCAGCCATGAGGCTCAAATTCCTCATTTGGAAAGATCATCGGTGTGTAGGCTGGGTCTCTCACTGGTCTATCTCCTGGCGAAGTTCCTTCTTCTCTTGCCTTTAAACATTTTTCCTCTTCCTTTGCGACCTTGCACATCCACAAATGAGTATCTTCATGCAACCATGATGGATCAGGTGAACTTTCAGAATGCACAGAGATAGAATCTTCTTTCGCTTTGTGGATATAATTCCACTGTAGGGGTGGTACATCTCTGTAGGTGTAATCCTTCAAATTGACCTTGGTGGTGACCCGTAAGTGCTGTAAGTACAAGGAGTTGGTTCCCCAATCTTGTACTATTTGCAATTGTCGTAGGAAGGGTCTTCCTAGGATCATCTCATAAACATTATTTTTCTCAAAGTCACATATAGCAAAGGTATGTTCAAACTCTACCCCACAGGTGGTTAGAGTTATCCCTTCGAGCAATCCTAGAGGTCTTTCAAAATGATCGTCAGCCATTTGAAGCTTCATTCTAGTTGGTCTTAATGTGGGTTGTCCCAATTGCTTCCACAAGGAGGTGGTCGGAATGGCAACACCAGCACCTGAATCTATGATTGCTTTGGTTGTGTAACCTTGATAGGTGATTGGAAGATAAGTATTACCTTCTTCACCCTCACACATGTCCCCTATTTTGTCTAGAGGTATCTCTGGTACTTTTTGCTTAGAGCCTGATTTTGGCATTTTGGAATCAAGTTCTGGAACTTGATCCTTGACATGATTCCATAGCTTAGGTTTTGCTTTGAGCAGCTCTTCTACAGTGAGATGACATTGAACCTTAGTGTTCTTCACGACATCAATGTTCCTTGGGACCATTGAGTCTTCATGTCTAACCAGTATTGTGGGAGCTTTGATCTGAAGAGATTCAAATTCCCATGGGCCTGGAAATTGAGGCAGTTCTTCTAAGGTATTAGATTCAAAATCTATCCTTTCGTCTTCTTGTTGCTCGACTTGATCTCCGTAAATGGATGGAATGTCTTGGGGAAATTGATCATGAAGGTCATCAATCTCAAGAATAGGAGGGGAATTACCCTTCTTCTTGGCCCATTTCTCTTCTTGTATTTCCCGCAAGAACTCTTGAGAGTACTGTTGAATTGAAGGAGGTATTCCAGCATTCGTGGAATTAGGAACATAAGCTCCTCTTGGTGGTGAGCTTCCTCTTTCAATAATTGGTTGAGCTTGTGGAGGTAAAGAAACTTGTGGTTTGTTTACCAACTTCTCTAATCTTTCTAGTAAGTCCTGGAAATGCAAATCTGGTTTAACAGAGTTCGTTTGATTGAACTTTTGACTAGTCTCGAGTATGGCTTGAGCTTGTTCTACCATTTTCATGCACATTTTCATCCGTTCAATCTCTAAATCCGCTTTAGGGTAACTCTTGTCTAGGTTTGCAGCTATAGGCCCTTCTTGAAGTCGAGCCTGGTAGGCCTTGAACATCATGTCCAAGCCTTCTGGGGTTGGATCTGCAAGAACAAACCCTGGTTGCGGCCTATTTACAATGGGTGGTGGGGTGGGATGAGGTGAAGTGGATGGAGTGTCGGCATGCGAGGGGTTTTGAGATGCGATGTCTTCTATTTTTGTTTTTGCATCTTTCAAGCTTTCTTCTAGTTCCGATAACTTTTTATTCCACTTGCGATTAGCCTTCTCTTTGGTATCTTTCCATGTCCTTGTTTTCCTCTTACTAGGCTCTCCTGATTCACTCGACTCTGATTGTTCTGCTGGTTTATCTTGTTTTAATGCTTGTGCCCTAGTAACTGCCTGTATAGGTGCCACATTACTGCTACTTGACCTTGAATCCGCCACTAAGCCTACCACATTAATGGGTGTAATCTTGGGTGCACTGGAGGGGTTTCTTGGACAATCTCTGGGGAGATGGTCTTTGCCACATTTAGGACAAAAAGCTTGTATTGTGATAGACTGACCTTGACTCGGAGATGGTGGCTGGGGACAATCACGAATGAAATGGTCACCCTGACATCTGAACATGGTCCTCTAGGGGCTTGTGGTCTTACTTGTCTCAATTGGGGCCTAGGGTTAGCATTTGTGTACATGACATTGGAGTATTCAGGCTCCCAATTTTGTTCCATAGGTGGTGCCTCATATTGATACGGATATATCTCACTATGTTCAGGTGACTCTGTGTAATAAGCATGTGGACTACCTTCATGGGATTAGTCTGAACTATGAGCATGAGAGTCATTCTCTGAGATCAGTGGGGTCACTGGCACCAATGCCCTATTTGGATTTTCCTCTCCCACAGCATACTTGATTGGAATCACATTGGCAGGGGCTGGTGGTTGGTTTCCCAAGACTGGTTGTGGCCTATATTGTGCCTGATATTGCTGTTGTGGTCGATAATATGACTGTTGGTATTGGTTCTGATACTTACCTTGTTGGTAAGGTTGCTGATAAGTTTGTCTAACAGCCTGCCTATTGTAAGGACAATCTTGAGCCATGTGGTTCGTGTATTTTCTCTCAATAGTGCAATATGGAGCATTCATTTCTCTAATGTTTTGGTTTTGTATTGGGCATATGTTAGCCATGTGGTCCCCTCCGCACGTATAACATCGGTTCAATGAGGTTGCTCTTTGTGTTTGTCTATTTTGGACTCCCAGCTTCTTGGCAACTTGCTCAGCTATCTCATCTATTTCCATGGATATTTTTGAAGTATGACTAGTAGAACTATCAGAATCCTTATAGAGTTTGGACACTCAGTAAGCCATCTAAGAACAAAGCCACTTGTTTGGCTAGTGTGGGTAACTCTGGAGTAGCGCCTCTTTCTAGGTACTGTCTGAACCTTCTACCTGCTAGTCGCACTGTTTCTTGGGGTGTCTGCTTGAAACTGTGGATCAAAGATGATGTGTTATGTCTGATACCACTCTTGGAAAATTCTACAATGAATTCATCTAGCAACTGACCTATGTCACGATAGTTGCGACTACTGAGTGGTTGAAACCAAGCTAAGGCAGTGCCCTTAAGAGTCAAACCAAATGCCTTGTACTGGGTGAACAAATCCTCAACCTGTTCAGCTCTTAACACTTGTTTGAACTCAGCCACATGATCATAAGGATCTCCTGACCCGTCAAAATAATTCTTCATTGCCTTGATCACTTGAGTGGGTCTAAGGGTTCTTGTGTGCTCTTGGGGCCTAGGCAATGGAAAATCATGTTCATCTCTTTGTTGCCTATGTGCTTGATGTCTCTCTCTTTCAGGTCTTTCATTTTCAAATCCTGCTCTATTTCTGCCCACACGGTGTGCAAAACTTACCTCAGGTCGCTCTCTAGTTCTTTCTCTCTGGGCTTCATGAGCTTGAGATGAACCCACTCCTTGGAGGCCATGAGAAACATTGGATCTTGGTGGAGGAAAAATCAATTCACTCTTCCAAGTATATGCGTGTCTGTCATGTTCTATTACCAAGAACATCTTCTCTGATGTGTTGTCCAGGTACACAACTTTGCCTGGTATCTCAGGATCTTTGAATTCATAGATGATGACTATGCCTAGTTGGCTAGGTTGATCTGGCTTGAATCTCCAAAAGGCTTCCTCTGTTTCTCTATTCCAGAATAGCTCTATGCTTTTGTTATCTTGAGGAATCCAGTCTGGAGTGATCACTCTGGTCAAAACTGACTTGCCTCTAGGAGTCTGGGTCCTTGTCTTATATTTCCTTGTTCTAGGTCTCCTGTCTCATTCTCAGGAATGATATTTCCAAACTCATCAGTCCTATCTGGTAGGTTGGTGACCACATACATGGTTCCTTCCTTATCAATGTATGAACCCTCTTCAAACTTGACCACTGGGTGTTCAAGTCCAAAGGGTTGATCTGGATTTTTGAGTTGGACCACTGATCGCCTCAAGCCATCCTCATAGATGCGAGCACCTAATCGGTTGGTCCGAATACATTCCAATTGTGTTTTATAGGGTCCTTTTGGTGTTTGTAGATGGGCAGTTCCTGAGCCACCTGCAGGTTTCCCCATGCTAAAAGACATTTCTGAGTCACTTGTGTCAGAGTTTAGTACGTAAGGACAGCCACCTAATTGTTGTGCCCAAGACTTAGCTGTATGGTTGACACTAGACTGAGAAGATCTAATGCTTTGTCTATCCTTGCCTAGGTGTCTACCAGATCTCAGGTTCATAAGCTTTCCCCCTTGGTATGGTTCAAAAATCCTTCGGAGCCCCCTTGGTTTCCTAGTCCCACTTGAAGCCCAGCTTCAAATTATCCTATCTAAAAATCAACGCATTATTCTTATAAAAAATAGTTGAGACCGTGTAGGATTCGAAACGAGCTTTCCAACGAGCTATAGAGCTCAAAAAATGGACTTTGGATGAAAAAGTTATGTCAAATCAGGCTCCTGGGGGTCAAAACAGGCAAACAGGACCTTTTGGAAAAAATCTCAATTTTGTGAAATCAAGAGAATCGCGATGCTGTAAATCTCAAAGAATCGCGATTGTGTGAAATCAGAGAATCGTGATTGTGTGAAATCAGAGAATCGCGATTGTGTGAAATCAGAGAATCGCGATTGTGTGAAATCAGAGAATCGTGATTGTGTGAAATCAAAGAATCATGATTGCGTGAAATCAGAGAATCGCGATTGTGTGAAATCAGAGAATCACGATTGTGTACCTTGAGAATCGTGTTTTCACAAAATCGTGTTTTTGGCTGAAAATCATGATTTTTGTGAGAATCGTGATTTTGAGCAGAGAATCGTGTTTTTTGAGAATCTCGATTTTGAGCACAGGATCGTGTTTTTGAAAATCACGATTGCCAACATAGAATCGTGTTTTCACAGAATCGTGTTTTCACAAAATCGTGTTTTTTGCTGAAAATCGTGATTTGTGAGAATCGCAATTTTGAGCAGAGAATCGTGTTTTTGAAAATCGCGATTTTGAGCAGAGAATCATGTTTTCACAAAATCGTGTTTTCACAGAATCCTCTTTTCAGAGAATCGTGTGAAATCAGAGAATCGCAATTTTGTACCTTGAAAATCGTGTTTTCACAGAATCGTCTTTTCATAGAATCGTGTGTTTGGCTGAAATTCGTGATTTGTGAGAATCGCGATTTTGAGCACAACCACAGAATCGTGTTTTCTCAAAATCATGTTTTTGACATGAAAATCGCGATTGCCAATAGAGAATCGTGTTTTTGAAAATCGTGTTTTAGAGAATCGTGTTCTAGAGAATCGTGTTCTAGAGAATCGCAATTTTGTCTCAGAGAATCGTGGTTTCCAAAAATTTAGAGAATTGCGATTTTGAGCACAACCACAAAATCGCGATTCTGAGAATGACCACAGAATCGTGTTCTTTTCAAAAGGCTTTTAGGCGGGAAACAGAGAATCGCAATTTTCAAAAAAAAAAATTGAATTTTCACAGAATCCCAATTTTCATCACAAAATCGTGTTTTTTGGCGGGAACTTCGAATTTCTGAGCGCCGAGCAATGGTGAGCTCCGTATGTGCAGAAAATCATGAAAAAACACAGCGCTTGCACTCTCTTGCACTTCCTAACTCCTCCTCGCACAATAATGCATGAAAGATGGTATGAAAATGATGAAAATGCACTAAAAAACAAGAGATTTCTATGAAGAAGAAGATGGAAGAAGATGGAGATGGTG
The DNA here is from genome assembly GCA_020310875.1 of Ceratopteris richardii. Taxonomy (NCBI): domain Eukaryota; kingdom Viridiplantae; phylum Streptophyta; class Polypodiopsida; order Polypodiales; family Pteridaceae; genus Ceratopteris; species Ceratopteris richardii. The sequence continues at coordinate 18,441,367 of CM035427.1, forward strand.
ATGATGATGAAGATGAAGAAGAGAAATAAAAAAATGAACAAAAATGATAGTTTTATTTCCTTCCAACGTCACAAATCTACGATCTTACCATCACAACGCTCGTCCTCGAATCTCTCTCCCCGACAATGGCACCAAAATTTGGTGTAGCTCAAGCATAAGCACCACCTCCTTTACTTCTCAATCCGCGGAGATGTGAGGGCCGGTATGACGACCACGAGCAAATGAAGGCACAAGTGCGTGAGTGAAAGCACACAAACATGCACACACATACACACACACGCGCACAAAGTAAGATCAAAGAGAGGAACAATGGAAAGCTTAGATTGCAAAAGAGTTCTCTTATAAAAGCTCTATTCTCTACACAAGCTAACCTCAAAAATGAGCTCTCTAGCTCTTTTTATAGTTTTTTGACTAGTTTTGGCCCTGTCCAGACCTAGTGTCCGGCCTAGTTAAAAATTAGGTTCCAAGGCTTATTTGAGGGCTCAAACAAAGTCTAAAAATTATGAAACTTGTTAGGATGATACTTCTAATACTCCTCAAGCTCAAGGACTCCTTGGCTTGAACAAAATGGAGTTACAAAAATAGAAAATGGTATGTACAATGGTTTTTAGTGATGAAAATCACTATTGTTGTAGGGGATTCTTTTGAAAATTTGACATACACTTCTTGGAGCTCCCTACTTGCTCCTTCTACTTGTGTCCACCTCTTTGATGTGCTCCTGTGCTTTGTCCTTGACCTTCAGCTTCAACACCACTCTATCTCACTCTTTTCCTCTCTAACTTTCTCACTCACAACCCCCACTCTCACACTCTTCCACATGCTTCTCCACCCTCTCGTTCACTCGTGCCTAATTTTTTGACAAGTTCCAAATCAAATGGCAATATTCATGCAAGAAGTTCATAAAATCTTGTTCAACACCGGAGAAATTCGAACATGTGACGTTGTAGAATTAAAGCAAATGTTCTTCTAACTTATCAATCACATCTGATGAGCGGGTTAACTTCAAGTAAACTATTCGCATCCTTCACGATTGTTATGAATCCAGTTCTAATTATAGGACCGGTACATTAAGGCACGTTATGAATCTTATCGTCAAGAACCAGAGAAAGATCACACCTTATAATATCTTGGTCGATGTCTGTATATTGTTAAATTGATGACCATGCATCCAAGCTTCGGATGTGTTGACAATCCGCATGGAAACTGCTGCCATCATCTCCTTCACAAACAAGCGTCGGTGTTCTCGAGGCTTCGCAATGAGGTGGCATAAAGATGGAGGAAGAGAAATAGTGGAAAGGAACACTAGCAGGTGGCAACCTCAAGATAGCCTGTCAAGGAAGAGGACCGCAGTCACTAGCATAACGACATGATCTCCCGATGATCTTCACTCCCATCACCAATCAATTCTTCCTCTCTTCTTTCCCGAGCTCCTGAACCTCCTTTTCTCTATTGTTTCCCAACCCTTTGAATTCTCCCTCGCTTCTCCTCTTGAACTTCATGCATACGGAAAGCAAATCCCCCCTACTAGAATTGATCTTTCCCTTAAGCTCGGAGACCGACAGCTGCTGTTCTCTTTTGTGGAATGTTAGAGACGGCCTGTGCTCCCTCAGAAGTCAACATCTCCTTGCACACACAGTGATTCCCTCCCCTTCTGCTTGGATTTTGCTTCGAACACGGCACCAGAGCTCTCATGAAGCATCTGAGATTGTCCCAGTTGCACAGCAGCTCTCCAAGTGCCTTTCTCTCTTCCACGAAAAACCCCCAGCACCCCTCCGAAAGGACCTCGACCACCTTCTGCTGGGCCGACAAAAGAGAGCAAGGCAACCAACCCACGAAGCAGAGCCCCTCGTGCCTTGGATACCCTTCAATGCTCAAAAACGAAGCCCCCCCTGAGGATGGGAACTCCCGACCCAAAACAGTAGTGGCTCCAAGATCCGCAAAAATGAAGAAGAAGAAAACGCCAGTGATGCGAGCTACTGCTTTTAAAACTGAAAGCTCCCCCCCCCCTTTGGATACGTTCAGAGGGAGTTCTCCCCACATGGGAGTCATCACCCTTCCCCTGCTACTTCTGAGGACGTGAGATGAGGCCAGGCAGACCGCCGTCCATCCCCCCCAAACTCTGGCTAAATTTATTTCTTCCTGCATACTACGAAGCTGCCGGCAGTACTCCCATATTCTGCCTCCAGATAGCGTTCAGAAAGAAAATCTCCCCCGTGCTCCATTAAGCCCCCCATCCAAATACTGAGAAGAAGCCCGCCCCTCCCCCCAAGAACTCCTTGGTGACTTAAAGCTTCCGTAGTTTTTTCCCTTACCTCTGATTTCCATGTTGAACTCCCAAATGTGTGCATTAAGGGGGCATAACCCCTACCAGGGAGGATAGTGAGAGAGAGAGAGAAAGTTCGTGCCCCCAAGTGTGTACACATATGGGGCATAATCCTCAGTACTTTTGACATATATCAGGGCCCTCAGAGGCATTGATTCTAATAATCATGCAGCATCACTCAGATACTCAGTTTGACCCAACAAATCAACCAGGGAACCATAATGCTTCATGCCAAGTTTTATGCCAAAATGATGATGCACGGTCGCCAGCCTCCATAGAAAAAGCTCTCTATTTCAACATGGATATGAAGAGGGCAACATTCTTCTCCTCTGAACTGTTAGCACTTTCAAATGTCTGTGCCAATTCTATGTCCCCCCATTTGCAGCGACCACCCAACAATGTGCTCCATTTGACTAAGTTTGGTTGACATGATCTTCCCTTCAGCAATGCTACATAGTATGACATCAGGAAGCTGACCGACACACCCCAATAGATCCACCTTGTAATTAGAATATTGAATGGTTAATGTCTCAGAATGCTTCTCAAGTAAAGAACTGAAGTCTATTACACTATCGACCACAAGTCCTGTAACCTTTCAACCCACATATGTGCACGAAAATTCAACAACTCATGGGCTAAAATACTCCCCTTTTTGCAAAACATTTTAGTGCTTTTTTTTCATGCAACACACGTTTTTCCTCTCCGCAATACCTGCAACCAAGCATCTATTCCACACAATGAAGATGTGTTAGTACAAAAAAATCAATCATAAACAGAGTTAACATACTCTCCCCTTCTGCTCGCGAAGTCGTCCTCGACAAGCCAATTTGGTTCCTACTCTCAAGCCAATAATTAGTTCTCTTCAAAAACATATGACCAGTTTATCATCAATGATATGCTTTCACATTTATATGCAGTATACTTCCATTCTCCTACTCTCTTACTCACCTCAACTAGGCTCTCCCATGTCCACGCACATACCATTATGCACACACATATCCTCATCATGAATGCACAATTTCACACACTCTTACTCATGCTCACTCATCTCTTCCTGTATTAAAAAAACACATGACACCCACATTCAGTTCCATGTCCTCATGCAATCACCTTTTACTTCTCCCCTACCTCACATCTCCTCTTCATCCTACCACATGCAAAACTATGCAAATGCACACATGAACCATGCCTCATACCATGCTCTCAACCATCCATGGCACGCTTTCCTTTGGCGCTTCACCTGTGTTCCTGCACTATCCATCAAAACAAAATCCAACCATCACCAAAAAAGGCTTACCATATATAGACATACCAGACGGAATCCTTCTTTTTCATTGCACCTGTAACCTCACGCAACTCAACAAAAAGGTAAGTACCAAAAAAGATGTGTCAAAACCAAAATCATCATATCTAATCCGCATGCATATAGGCATCCTTCCTAACTAATCATATGCAAACGAGACGAAGTTCGAAACAAAACTGAACTCACGCAATCAAAAAGAGACCAACTCCAAAAATAGAACATGAACCAAGTAAAAGAATCAAGTGGTATACCTCATTTCCATCTTCAGAAAGGACCTGTTGAATAGAAAAGCCAAATACAGTGAGCAGGCAGTAAGCAAGTCAAATACACATGTGAATACCGGTCCTCATTGGCGTCGATGTTAGGCAGATCGATCTGTCAGCAATCACAAAAAGATCACAAAAACATATACATGCATGGCACACCCATCCGGACGGTCGTCGTCCTCCTCCTTTTTGTCTCTCCCCCTCAGGGACGGGAACACATATCTTTTCTTTTCCTTTCCTTATTTGTATTTATTTACACACGAGTTGGCCTATGCGGCAACCGGATGCGACTCGTGGCCCTAACCGCCCAGATAGGTTCATTCCACCCATCTACCGGCGCAGCATAGCGCGCAACAACATAGGTACACGATGTATAAACACACATAGAAGGGCTTGCCCATAGCGAAGCCGAGTGCGGCTTGTGGTCTCGTCCACACGGCAGAGATAGCTCCACTCACCTGTCGACCCACTATGGCACGAAGCACCAAAACACATACACATACTCTAGCACCTATGGCGAAACTAGCATCGGTTCGCAGTCCTGACTGCCCAGCCAGGTGGACTCTGCTCGCCTACTAGCCCGGCATAGCATGCTGGCACACGTATAGACACGATGTTTTTGCTTTTTCTTTTTGTTTTTTATTTTTTTCTCTTTTTTTCTTCTTCTTTTCTTTTCTTTTCCTTTTTTTGTTCCCCTCAAAAGAACCCTGAGAGTTAGGGAGAGGCAGAAAGGAGCGCTCCCCCACTTATCCCACACGGCAAGCATATGAAAAAAAATAACAAAACCGACTCCTGATAGATCGATCTCCTGTTGTCTTCACTTCCTCAGACACGACACTCAAATGGCATACCTGACTGCCTACAACCTAGCTAACTGACACTTAGCTGTTCATCCCCTCGGGAGGCCTCTCTTCCAACGACTCTGCTGTAAGACCGACTCGAGACTCTCTTACCTAGCCACATCTAACTCCCAAAAATTAGTACTCTCTAAGAAGGCGAATCCGGCTCCGCCTCAGGAGCCTCGTCGTCGCTGCCTATGACTAGTTGATCCGCCCATGTCCAAGTGATGTCATTCTCTTCATTAGGGATTTCCCGTGAGGGATCAAAATAGTAATATCGTTCTCCAACCCATCCCACATTCTAAAGAAGGTATCTCTCAAACCACGGGATGTGGAATATGATATCTAAACCTTGGTTTATAAAGCATACTAACCAATGAGCCTCCTCCACGTCATACTCAGTCTCGAAGTCCTCGACCTCTATGCCCATGCGAGCAAATGTCTGATCCGAGAAGTATATTACAAGGTCCTACAAGTAAATATGGGTTATTTGATCCGCCATCTGTCGTCAGGCTTCTAATGGCTCCTTGCATAATACCCAAACATAATTAGAAGCCCAACTTCCTGAGCTTGGGAGTAATATCGATAACAACCAAGATTACAGTTAACATATACGTATATATACACCATATGTCTATGTACATACGCCCTACTAAGTCTCTCCTCTTCGACCTCGTCTCTCTCCCCTGTCTTGATACTAGTTGAAGTATGGTTTAATTCTGAGTGCATTGACCTTTACCAGATCACATTCTCCACCTACATCTTGTATCTGCAAAGAACCATTCGAGTTGACCTCCACCACTTTAAACGGCCCTGCCCATCTTGTCTGTAACTTCCCCGGGAACTTATAATATTTACTATCGTAAAATAGTACTAAATTGCCTTCTTGAATGGCATATGTCTTGAGGTTCTTATCGTGCCTATCCTTCCGTCTTCTCTGAATAGCCTCCAAGCTTTGCTGCGCGATGAGTCTCTTCTCTTCTAACTTGACTAGTTGGACGTACCTCTCCTTCAATGACTCCTCTTCTCCCATCCTAGCCTCGATGGCCACTCTCAATGTTTGCACTTCCTTTTTGATAGGAAAAATAGCTTCCTCACCGTACACTAGTGAGAATGGGGTGCTCTTTGTTGTTACTTGGTAAGATGTTTGATATGCCCACAAGGCCTCTAAAAGTCGCTCATCCCAATCTCGCCTATGAGCAGCCACGGTCTTTGTCAAAATCTGTTCCAGAATCTTGTTGGTGACCTCCACTTGTCCATTCGCTCTCGGGTAGTATGGAGTACTCTTTCGGTGCTTGATCTTATACAGCTCCATTAACTCCTCGATTAGTTCATTAACAAAATGTGTTCCTCTATCACTTACTACCTCCAGGGGACATCCGAATCGTGTGATAATCTGTTCATACAAGAACTTGGCTACGCGGATAGATCGATCGGTCTTCAAAGCCTTTGCTTCTACCCACTTGGTGACATAATATGTGCAGACCAAGATATATCTATTAGACCTACATCTGGAAGGAGGGTCAATAGGTCCCACAAAGTCAATTCCCCATTTCTCGAAAGGTTTAAGAGCTAGCACCGGGGTAAGAGGAGCTGCATGTACCAGTGTCGGTTTACCCATTCTTTGACATTTGTCACATTTCTTGCAATAGGTGTGACAGTCTTTGAACAACATCGGCCACCAATATCCAGCCAATAAGACTTTTTTGGCCATGAGCTCACCTGCAAAATGTCCTCCGCAAGGTTCATCATGCAATGATCTCAGAACTATAGTTACCTCTTCTTCCTCTAGACATCTTCGATAAATGCTTTCATGGACAAAATATCGATAGAGTTGTCCACCAATGATGCTATGGTGTTTTGCCAGTGCTAATAGTTTTTGCTTGTCTCTTTTGCTCGCTCCAGGTGGGTACTTGGCTGTGCACAAGAAATTTACCAAATCAGCATACCAAGGTTCTTTGGCATCGACTTGAAACAGATGTCCATCAGGAGCATCGTCGGGCACACCAGAGATTGGCTCCTCATTAATTATTCGAGATAAATGGTCAACAAGTATGTGGACTTTCCCTGGTTTAGTTACCACCGTGAATTGAAAATCTTGCAAGAGTAACATCCACCTCATCAACCATCCTAATAGCTCGGGTTTATTGATGATATACTTTAGAGCTTCATGGTCCACATAGAATGTAAAATGCTTGCCCATCAAATAGTGTCGATACTTATTTACCGCAAAAATCATCGAGAGGCACTCCTTTTCGGTAGTTGTGTAGTTCCGCTCCGCACTATTCAAGTTCCGACTTGCATAATAAATGGGGTGATCCAACTTCTTCTCGTCATCTTGACATAGCACTGCTCCTACCGCAGTATGGGAAGCATTTGTATGCACATGGAACTCTTTCGTCCAATCAGGTGCTACCAAGATCGGCGCATTTATCAGTTTCTCTTTGAGAGAGTCAAATGCAGTCTTACACTCCACGGTCCATTGGTATTGCTGGTCTTTTCTTAGAAGGTTAGTCAACGGTGTGGCTATCGATGCAAAATTCAATATGAATCGTCGGTAATAGTTAGCATGTCCCAAGAAACCTCTGAGTTGCCGCAAGTTTTGAGGAGGTGGAAGTCGTCTGATTTTTTCTACCTTATCCTCGTCAACGGAAATCCCTTTTTCGGACATCACATGTCCCAAGACCACAAGCCCTTTTGTACTCCAAACATGCATTTTTCCGGATTCAATGCGATGCCTTTTTCAATACTCCTTTTCAGGATGGCTTCGATTCTATCCGCCATATTTTCATAATCTCCTTGGATGGCGAAGTCATCAAGGAATATTTCCATCCAGTCTTGTAAATAATCTTGGTATGCCACGATCATCGCTCTCTGAAATGTAGCTGGCACATTGCATAGCCCAAACGGCATGACTCGATAGGCATATGTACCCCACTCTGTGGTGAAAGTAGTCTTCGGCTGGTCTTCTTCATAGATCTGAATCTGATTGTACCCGCTGAAGCCGTCTAGAAAGGAGTACAAATTATGACTTGCCACTCGATCTAAGATTTGGTCCGTGAATGGCAACGGAAAGTGATCTTTTTTCTTCGTTCGTTCATTCAACTTTCGATAGTCCACGCAAATGCGAATTCTGTTGTTTTTTTTGGGACAACCATGATCGGTGACACCCATTCGTTGAATGCAACGGGGTATATGAATCCTGCTTTCAATAACTTGGTCAATTCCAATTTGATCAAGTCCGAGTATGCAGGGTTTGTCCGTCTAAGCCTTTGACATATTGGCCTAGTCCCTTCTTCCAAGTCAATATAACGCTGACAAATCTGAGGATCGATCCCTCTCAGATCATTGTATGACCATGCAAAGGCCTTGCTAAAATTTTTGAGTACTGATTGAATGTTTTCTCGTACGCCATCTGGTAACTCTGATCCCACGCTTAGGAATTTTTCTGGAAACACTTCCCACTTTCCACTTGGTCTTCCCTTGAATACCCCTCACCTTTCCTTGTCACTTTGATGCGGAATGTGTTCCCCGATCACACGTGCACGGCCGGCTAATAAATCATTGGATTTTTCCTTTTGGATTGGGTTCAATTTCTTCAACTCGGCCTTTGCGATCATTTCTCGTACTTTGGCCTTATCTCTCTCTTCTATTTCCGATTCTCGGTCTCTCCTTTGGAGCTCCATCTCCAGCACTCTGATCCTTTCTCTACATTGCTTTACTTCTTTTGACGAAACTAGTTCGAGCTCTGGCTCTTCTTCTAAAGTCCCTTCCCTTTGGACTTGGTAGCTTTGCTTTCCCCTATGTCTATACTCACCATATAGCAGTCAAGTTCGCTCGTGCACGTTAGCCATCCTAGCAATTCTTGGTCTGAGTCGTCCTTGTAGCCTAGTGAGTCCCTATACTCTCCCATCTTTGCATTTTGGAATTTAAACAATTGCAAATTAAATCCATCTTGGAGGAGATCTTTATGAGTCTCCGTGTGCAAGGCAAATCGTACCCGTGCCATTTCTTGTCTGACCTTTTCCTTTGCTTTCCTCTCCATCTCCTCGACTGTCGTTGACTTCTTGCCGGTCGAGTTTGGCGACACTTGAATTTGTATTCGATCAGTCTTTTGTCCGATTGTAATAAATCCAGTGCGCCAGTCATGCACACATTCGGCTTGCATAAGCCATAGTCGTCCAAGTAGGATTGAGAAAGTGGCTTCGGAGGTTCTCGGTTGAACTATCAAGTAATCCACGCTAAACTCCAATCCTCCCATGACTGTGCTCACATTCCTTAAAAGACCAATCAACGCTCACTTGTGTCTGGTCTGCCATCCTTAGAAACATTGGAGTTTCTTCCATGTGGTTCAAGCCAAGAGCCTTCATCATATTGACAGTGGCTCCACTATCCAATTGAGCACCTAGGACCGCATATCCCTTAATCTCGACTGTCACAGCTCGAGCAGTCGAGTCGATTTGCATTGTAACGCTCTAAATAAGACCTTGGACGTCTTTTTGTTTCTCCTTCTTATCTCGAGTTTTCCTTGGTTTCTTGATATATTCATTGTAAAATTGCTTCCTATATGTCGGGAAACATTTCAACAAGGTGCCAATGTCCAATGTGACTTCTGTTCCAGCCAACAATTTCACGATATCAACTTCTTCTAAGCTTTGCTTGTCCTTTTGACATTTCAGAGCCTTCAACCTTTCAGGGAATGGAGCAACGCCTAGCACGAACTTCTTTGCCACTGGTGGAAGTATCTCCACTTCGTCTCTTTCTTCTAGTTCTACTTGCTCCAGAGTTCCTCCTGCTCTTTCCTCTACTTCACTACACTCATGTGCCCTCCCTTTGCTCGCATTTTCAGTTCTTTTCTCCACATCCTTTTTCAAATATTCTAATGTCCGGGTGACCACTGCCACAGTTGGCTCTTTCCATGCACCCTTGCCATGGTTAGCCTCTACAAAGTGCATTGATGAACTAGATCCCTCCTGAGGGTTTGGCGTCCTAAACACCACTCCAATAGTGGGGACTTGCTCTTGTGCTCTAGGGGTGGGATATGTCTGAGTATCCACGTAATTCGACGATTCAACTCTTTCTTTCCCTTTTTCAGTGTCCGCTTTCCTTTTTTGGCAATCTACATCGAAATGGCCCTCTCCACTGCAATACCTACACATCAAGGTATAGTCAACATGTTTCTTTTTGTTTGGACACCTAGCTTGAGTATGCCCTAATCCATGGCATCTCCAACACTGGATTGGACCAATCCTCCTTTGATCATGTGCAGCTCTTCTCTGATATCCTCCTCCCTGACTGTTGGCAGCAGCCAGAGGCATAGAAGACGCGGAAGCATGTAAAGACAGAGCAAGGAGTCAGTCGAATCAATTTTTCAAAGAGTATGTTTTATAAATATTCTTCAAAAACCTCCAACAGTGATTTTCATCACTATTGTAACATATGTAACATATGTAACATAGAAAAACCCTTTTTGTAATCCATAGCTCCATTTTGTGCAAGCCGAGGAGTCCTGGAGCTTAGGTAGAATGACCGTATCAATTTTGGTTATTTTTAGACACCGTTTACCCCTTCAAATAGCACTTAGGACCTATTTTTTAACTATGCCGGTCACTAGATGTGAAACCGGTCAAAACTAGTCTAAAATCTATAAAAAGAGCTAGAGAGCTCATTTTTAAGGTTAGCTTGTTTGAGTAGAGAAGAGCTTAGAGCTATTTTGAGCTTGTAAGAGCATTCTTGAGCAATAGAGTTGATTTCTCACCTTCCATTGTGTCTTGCTTGTCTCTTCGTAGTGTGTGTGTATGTGTGTGTGCATCTTTATGCTTCTCACCTTCACTCTCACTTCATCTCACATTCATGATCTTCATATCACTCCTATCTCTTCCGGGGATTGACATTAAGGAGGTGGAGCTTCTTAACGTGGTTCTCACCATTGTGCTAGAGCAACACCAAATTTGGCGCCGTTGTCGGGGATCGACTCTAGGACAAATGTGTGATGGTAAGAGTATAGCAAGAAGTGGCGTTGGAAGGTAAAAATTTCAGTTTTTGTTGTTGGTTTTACTTAGTTTTTAGTGTTTTTCACCTCCCCCACACTCCATCTTCATCACCGCATCATCATCTCCAACTCCAAAAGAATCAGAAAATTCACCATATCCACCCATTCTCCTCATTTCCCCTCATTTGTGCATGCGAGAGAGTGAGAGAGAGCTTTTGTGCTTGCATGTGCAATTGTGTTTTTGAGTTTTCTTGCAGGTACAGAGCTCCAATGCATCAGGAAAGCTTGGAAAAGGTAAACTTTCACTTTCTGTCAGAGATCTGCCGAGTGTGTCAGACCATCACGATGGTTTGCCAACTTCGGTATTTTTGGTAATCGAGTTCATAAGCGTGTAGGCGACCCTTGCGCATATAGGAATATAATCTTGCATTTGCAAAATTCATACTTTGGTGGACCATCGCGATTGTGTCACACCATCACGATTGGCTCACGCCATCGCGATGGCTCACTTGAGCCATCGTGACGGTTCACTTGGACCATCGCGACGATCTCGTCGACCCCACGCCATCATGATTGGCCCATGCCATCGTGCCGACGCTGCCACGTGGCAAGCTAGACCATCGCGATTGTTCGCTACTTACACCATCGTGACGATACCCTCAAACCATCGCGATGACTCAAACTCAGACCATCGCGATTGGCTCATGCCATCGCGCCCGGACCATCGCGATTGGCTCACGCCATCGCATCTATGACCATCGCGACGGTTCACTTCGAACCATCACGACTGTTCACGTTGACCATTAACTGACGCCATCACGATTGTTCGCCGATCGAGCCATCGTGATCGTTCATTCTAGACCATCGCGATCATTCATTTTTGGACCATCACGATCGTTCATTTTAGACCATCGCGACAGTTCACATTCACGCCATCGCGACTACTCGAATTTACGCCATCGCGATAGTTCGCACTTTCGGACCATCGCGATTGTGCGACGCCATCACGACAGTTCACTTGGACCATCGCAACGGTCCCAGACCATCGCGATTATCTCAGACCATCGTGATTGCTCACCCCAAACGCAAATTTTAAGGTTTCAATTTTTGGCCAATTTTGGGGCAATTTTTTGAAAATTTTTGGATCATTGCACTCATAGGAGACCCCTTAGCTCATAATTGAAGAAAAACTTGTTTGTGAGTTTTTACCCCCAGGGCCTGAACGGTCATATCTTTTTCATCCAAAGTCCGTTTTTTGAGCTTTATAGCTCGATAGAAAGCTCTTTACGAGTACTACATGACCTCAACTGTTTTTTTTTATAAAGAATACGTTGATTTATAGATAAGCTAATTTGAGGTTGACCTAGTGTGGGACTAGAAAAGTCAGGGGGCAGCACAAAAATTTGGGCAAAAGGGAAAGGACCTTTAAGGGTGTATATACTCAAGTGCTTGATCATCCATTTGTGAAATTGGTCTAATATTGGATTTTTCTAGGTCTAGCAAGGGCAATCAAGGGCAAACAAAGCAAGGCAGTGAAGGACGCAAGGCTTGGGAAGCGTGGCTTCTTGGGCATTAGAGCAACCAAAGCAGCTGACTTGAGGTTGGAAGATTACTCAACCCCCTCAGTCAATTATTAACTTAGGCTAAACGTTAGCTTGGTGGATTAAAGACGATAGGAACAATCAAGTTCAAGACATTAATTTATCAAGTGTAAGACTAAAGATAAAGGTGTGTGATACGAAAACCTAAAGGGAAAGAACTTAATTTTGATGGAATGAGAACTCAAAAGTACCACAGAAAGTCGATTTCTGATGCATACATTAAGACAAGAATCTAAAGAAACTTAAAAAGAATCAAGAAAGTAAGAACAAAGAACCATTGACGATCTGAGCGTACTGAGTGTGCAAGAAAGTAAATTAATGAACCTTAGATCGGGCAAACATATAGGTAAGTCAGACCGACGAAGCCTTAGATCATCAGAAGCAAGTGTAGGCACTACTGCACGATCGTGGGCTCAACAATTGAATAGTAATTACCCCTACGAGAGCTCAGATACGAGTGAATCAAAAATGGCATTTAGCACATAAAGACCAAAAGGAGGGTCAAACGTAGCATATTTAGAAAAACCAGAAGGACCCTATAGAACTCAGTTAGAATTTCTCCGAACCAACCGCTTAGGTGCTCGCATCTATGAGGATGGTTTGAGAAGACAAGTGGTGCAAATGCACAACCCTGATCAACCCATTGGATTGGAACGTCCAGTGGTGAAATTCAAAAGAGACGCATACATAGACAAAGAAGGAACGATGTACATCTTAAGTACTCAACCAAATAATACGAATGAATTCGGCGTAATTCAGTTAGAGATCGAAGCTAAATCCCAAGGAAAGGAACCATTAGAAGAACCAAGAACACTTAGAGGGAAATCTGTACTGACACGAATACTAGTTCCAGATTGGACCCCTCAGGATAACAGAAGCATAGAGCTGTTTGTAAACAAAGAGACTGACGAAGCATTTTGGAGGTACAGAACAGAACAACCTAGTGAGGTAGGCTCCATCATAATCTACGAATTTAAGGACCCGGATACACCTGGAAAGGTTGTATACCTGGATGAAACTTCAGAAAGAGTCTTTGTGGTACCTGACCATGCTAGAAACAAGTACACATGGAGAGGTGAGTTAGTATTCCCTCCATCTCAAGCAAACGTAAACGTGAGCCAACAAGGGGCAGGAACATCCTTAGCCCATGGCATGCAAAGAGAAAAGAACAAAGAGAGACCCGAAGTAAGCTTCAATCATCCCATAGGGAGAGATAGAACCACTGTAGACACGGATAGAGTGGAAAGACAAAGAATATCAGGTGGTAGAGATGATTTTCCTCTACCTAGACCACGTGAACACGCAAGAATATTGAGACCCACTTAGTTAGTAAAGTCCATGAAAAATTATTTTGATGGGACAGGAGATCCCTATGACCACGTTGCTGAATTTAAGCAAGTACTACGAGCAGAACAAGTAGAAGACATGTTCACGCAATATAATGCATTTGGACTAACGTTAAAGAATACCGCTTTAACTTGGTTCCAACCATTGCAACAGAGGCAATTTAGAGACATCCATCACTTTTTAGAGTCATTCATCACTGAATTCTCTAAAAGTGGGATCAGACATGACACATCTTCGTTGAGTCATAGTTTCAAACAGACCCCTGTAAGACTGGCAGGACGTAGGTTTAGACAATATGTTGAGAGATGTCCAATGCAAGAGCTACCCTCACAAGCCAAGCAAGTGTCATTGTTTCTAGGTGGCTTGTTGAGCTATAAACTATGCTCCTACATGTACTTGAAGGAACCCAGAACGCTAGAGCAATGTGTAAGAATTTGCATAGACATTGAGGACAATTTAGGAGACGAGTTGGAACTCTCAAAGGTCTATAAGAACTCGGACTGTTCCTCTCTAGCATCCACAAAGTTGTCTAGCTCAATAGAGGATCTAGCAGAAAAGGTGGCCCAGAAACTAGGAGTCTCTAGTAAATAGATGCCTAAGTTAAAAACTAACGTACGTTGTTACACCTGTGGTGGAAATCATTTGGCAAATGTGTGTCCCAATGCAACACAAACACAAGCCAATCCTAGTGGCCAATACTGTACGATCGAGAGAAGATACACAAATCATACGACACAGGACTGCCCATACAATAAACAGGCAATGAGACAGAACTACCCACAAGCATATGCACAGCTAGGTAGGTATCAAGGCCAATACAATGCTCAGCCTTATTACTATAGGCCTCCACAAAACTACCCATATCAGGCTCAACAGAGACCTCAACCCGTTTTAGCTCAGTAGCCACCCCCACCAGCTAATGTCATCTCAGTGAAATACGCTGCTACAGAAGAGAACCTAAGTAGGGCCTTAGTGCCTTCTTCACCTTTGATCACAGAGAGTGATCCGAATTCAAAAAGTTTTGACTCCACTCATGTAGATAGTCCACCCGCGTATTACACAGAGTCACCAGAACACGTGGAGACATATCATTATGATAGTCCACCAGTGGAACCTAGTTGGGAGCCCGAATACGCGAATGTGATGTACACAAATCCGAATCCACAGCCCCAAGTAAGACAACAGAGACCACAGGGCCCTAGAGGACCATGCTTTAGGTGCCAAGGAGATCACTTCATAAAGGATTGTCCACATCCTCCAATAGCAGGACAATCGCAATACTATAACATACAAGGCTTTTGTGTCGATTGTGATAAAGAGCACATAATCAAAGATTGTCCTAAGAACCCAATTAACGCTTCAAATGTGACACCAATCAACGTGATAGGTATTGTAAACAACGCAGATGGATCCAACCCTACATACGTGCCTATCCAAGCTATAACCAGAGCCCAGGCGCTCTTACAGAATCAACAGCTTAATCAGGAGAAAATAGTTGGAACTAGTGAAGTTGGAGAGTCTAGCAGTAAAAAGACTAAATCTTGGAAAGATTCTAGAGAAAGAATCAAGAGAAAGTGGAGTAAAAAGATAACTGAGTTGGAAGGAAGTCTCAAAGAATCGAGAGCCAAAATCCTAGAGTTGACCTCTCAAGAATTAAATCAAGAGAACCTAGCACAAAAATCAGGATCAGTTTTAGCGAAACCCATACCGGAAAACCTAGACATGATGTTTTGCGCGTATCAGGCTAGGATAAAAGAAGGACCTCAAATAGCTGAAATGAGTAAAAACTACCCTCGAGTTGATCTAGAAATTGAGAGAACTAAACTTTGCATGAAAATGGTAGAATTAGCACAAGCAATGTTCGAAGCCTCTAGATATCTAAATTGGAATAACATGGCAAAACCAGAACTACACTTTCAAGGACTAATGGAGAGGCTAGAATACTTGATAGATAGGAAAGAGAAGAAGAATCAGCATAGGAACCCTACTGTCCCAGAGACACAGGAAAGAATGCACCATCCTTGTCTCAAGTACCCAATACAGAAGGTGAAGACAACCTGTCTTCCATACATAGGTACTCACATGAATTTTTGAGAGAAATCCAAGAAGAGAAATGGAGAAGAGAACAAGGAACCCATCCTCCTATTCAAGAAATAGACGACTTGCAGGAACAATTTCCCCAAGACATTCCCTCTATTTACGATGATGTAGAGGAAGAACAACTGAGTGAACACACGACTTTTGAATCCAATTCTTTACAAGAATTACCTCAGTTCATAGGACCTTGGGAAGCTAAGCCTATTAGTATGAGAGCACCCACGATAATAGTGAGGAATGAAGAATCAGTAATCCCTAGAAACACGGAAGTGATCAAGAACACTAAAGTACAGTGTAATCTCACCCTAGAGGAGTTGTTAAAGGTTAAACCAGAATTGTGGAAACATGTAGCAAATCAATTCCCTGAGCTTGCTACTACTCCCTCACAAACAGGATCACACGAGAAGGTACCAGAGATACCTGTAGAAAAGATCGGAGATGTAAGTGAAGGAGAGGAAGGTAACACTTATCTTCCAATAACCCATCAGGGCTACACCACGAAAGCCATCTTAGATTCAGGAGCCGGAGTAGCCATCGCTACCACCGCTTTATGGAAACGTTGGGGTAAGCCAGCATTAAGACCCACCAGGATGAAGCTACAAATGGCTGACGGACACATAGAAAAACCATTAGGCTTACTAGAAGGCATATCTCTCACCACTTGTGGTGTGGAGTTTGAGCATACCTTTACCATTTGTGATTTTGCAAAAAATCATGCTTATGAGATGATATTGGGACGACCATTCATGCGTCAGTTGCAAATTGTACAAGATTGGGAAACTAATTCTTTGTACTTGCAACATTTAGGAGTGACTACTAAAGTCAATCTTAAACACTATTCCCATAAGGATGTACCCTCAATACAATGGAATACCATCCATAAGACACAGGTAGACACGGAATCGGTACACTCGTTGGAGTCAGACCCCTCTTGGTTGCATGAGGATACTCATTTATGGATGTGTAAGGTAGCAAAACAAGAGGAAGAACGGTTAGAAGCCAGAACTTTAGGTGCAGAACAACATCCACAAACCCTTCAACACCCAGCTTACGCACCTGTAGCATTTCCAGACGAAGAATTGGAACCCCATGGTTGGGCAGAAATCTTAGGAACCATGGATGTAGCCATCAATGAAGAACAATGGACACCCCACTGTGACGAAGATGGCTATGACATTTTAGTTTTCACGATAGAGCCAATCATGTGTGGTTCAATTTTAGAAGAATGTGAACTTAGCACTGATGCATTCGAGGACGCAAATGACTTTGATTTAGAGTCAATTATTATGGACCCACCCTTTGCATCAGAGGAAGAATATTTCTATGAAGTAGAAACTCACCCTCAGAGACGCGAAGAACTTATGAATGAGGTGAGGTTAGCCACTCAAGTGACCACTAAAAGTGAAGGTAAGAAAAGGAAGAAGAAAGAAACCATGACAGAAAAAGAAGAATCCGTGTTTGAGGTTCCCGAGAACTTCAAAAAATATGAAATAGAACATAGAAGAATAATGGTACGAATGCCTAACAGAAAAGATGATGTCGGAGAGGTATATGATAATCGAGAGAAAACCAAGAAAATCATAGTAGCCATAGAAGGAGAAGAAGAAAAATGTACATACATCGGGCATGATTTGACGAATGAAGAAGAACAAGAATTAGTTGCCCTGTTGCGCAAATAGAGATGTGTTTGCATGGAGTTACAAAGACCTGAAAGGAGTAGATCCAGATATATGTTCCCATAGAATCCCTATGACTCCAGATGCAAAACCTACGAAACAAAAACCATACACGTACAATGATAACTACGTTGCGAAGATTAAAGAGGAGATAGATCGTTTGATAGAAGCAGGATTCATATACGAAATTGAGCATACTGAATGGGTATCCCCCATTGTGGTTGTGCCCAAGAAGAATGGAAAATTGCGTGTGTGTATTAACCTTAAAAAAGTTAATGCCGCCATGATTAGAGACAATTATCCTCTTCCTATCACGGAACATTTATTGGAAAGAGTTGCGGGCAAGGAAGTTTACAGCTTTCTTGATGGTTTTTCAGGCTATAATCAAGTAGCCATTGCTCCAGAAGATCAACACAAGACGGCTTTTGCCACAGAATGGGGCATATTTGCATTTCGTGTAATGCCATTTGGATTAACAAATGCACCCGCTACTTTCCAGCGACTCTTGTGTCATGTTTTCAAGGAATTCTTACGCAAGAATTTTGAAGTTTATGTCAATGACTTATGTGCTCATTCGAATATCAGGCAGACACATATCCCAGAGTTAAAACAAATATTTGAAAGCTGTCGAGAGTATCAGGTTTGTTTGAACCCAGAAAAATGTGTTTTCATGGTCAGACAAGGAAAAATTCTAGGACACATTGTTTCAAAGAATGGAATCTCTACGGACGAAGAAAAAGTGAAAGTAATTGCAGATCTACCTAGACCAAATAATGTGAAAGAGGGACAAGCATTATGGGTCATTGCGGTTATTATAGACGATTCATACACATGTATGCAATCATAGCCAAGCCTTTGTACTCTCTTTTGACCCATTTTGAATGGACAGATGAGTGTGAGAATTCATTCAATGAACTCAAACGATGTTTGTGCTCAGCACCTATATTGACAACCCTGGATTGGAGTAAGCGATTCCATGTACATGTGGATGCATCCAACTATGCCATAGGATGTGTGTTAGCACAACCCACGAATGAAGGTAATATAGATCTCCCCATAGCTTACGTGAGCAGACAGTTGAACGCAGCAGAAAGAAATTACACCACTACGGAACGAGAAGGATTAGGAATGATCTATGCAGTAAAGAAATTCAGACATTATTTGTTGGCAAACAAGTTCAAGTTCTTTACAGATCATCAAGCCCTATTGTACTTAGTCAACAAGCCATGTAACACAGGACGATTAATACGTTGGTTTCTATTACCCATGAAGTACGATTTTGAAGTAGTAGTTAGAAAAGGAAAGACACATCTCAGAGCTGACCACCTATCAAGACTACCCTCAGGAGAAGCTCCTCAATGGATAGTGGATGAATTACCAGATGCATATTTGTTTAACCTTGAGATAGCACCAGAATGGGCTAAGCCTATAGTCCCTATTCTCACATATGGACCTATGATCATTAACAGACTCTCGACAAGTGGAGCAGTACAATTAACCATCTTAGAAGGAGACATAATGCCTAATTACATTAGTGGCTGTAGAGTCACGCTATACCAAGAACCTCTTACTGAGGATATGCTTAGATGACTCACGTTGGCAAAGAAGCGTAAGGAGGAAGAAAATAGAATACAAGCTGGAGCTCAGGCAGAAGCTATAGAACACATTAAGCGCATGAAGTTAAGAAGACAAGGACTAGGGAGAGAGCATTATAACCATCTGGAAACAACACCCAGATACCCCATGGCAATGTGTCAAGCAAAGTCAAGTACACATCCTAGCATAGTGGACAGGAGACCATTCATTACAGTCAGGCTAGAGCACGGCAACCCTTGCCAATAGCTCAGGGCTTTAATTGATTCAAGTGCTGCGACTAGTGCGATTAGATGATCCCACTATAAGGACTCAGGAATAGAAATGTGGCCAATTGAGGCATACCTCATAGGGCTAGGAGGCATGGAAACCCCTTGCATGGGTGAGGTGGACCTTCCTATCCTCATACACGATGTGACTATGACCACAAAGCTACTGGTGTGCCATGACGAGGACCTGATAGAACCCCTAATCCTTGGCCAAGATTGGCTATACGATCACTCAGTGGACCTAAATCTTAGACAAGGCTCCTTGCAGATTGGAACCTTAGATAAGAAGCGAGTGATACCGCTTGACTTCCCTAACGGCTGTTCGCCTGAAGTACGCAACCCTAGACCCTATGAACAACATGCGACGGAAGACCGAAAGATCTTTGGTCAGATCAGTCACGCTACGTTCACACCAACCCACTCGGGCTTGGCGATGGACAATTGTCAAGCAGAAGGACGTCAGGAGATTTTCCCTTGGGCTTCCTGCAAATTAGAAGGGTCAATCGCCCAACCGCTTGGACAAATGGGGACCATTAGCGGCCAAATGGGCACAATCAGCGGACAGATGGGGACGATCAGCGGTCAGGTGGACTTCATCAATGTCCACATGGGCAAAACACCCTGCGGTGCCCAACCTTCCACACTTACTGCGGACTGGCCTAGATTAAAAGTACAAAATGGAGCACTTCCTAATGGGCAGGTTTCGCAAGTGTTGGACCTCCCTTCTTTTCCAAAGCAAAGTGTCCATCTGACCTCTCAACCTCAACCACAAAAGAGTCAACCACGGCGAAGGAACCCAGACCGACGACAATATCACACAACCCAAAGAAAGCAACAGTATCAACACCACAGAGCAAAAGGCACAAGACAAATATGGGTGCCAAAAGGACAGGAACCACCGACAAGTTTCAACAATGCAAACAATGACAAGAAGAAGTTTCAGCAGAAGCAGAGACAGTATCCAAAGTCTTCTGAACATTCTTCTATGACTACAAACATTCGACAAATTTGGATCGCCAAGAAGTACATTATGAACCGACCCACACCTACGCAGATTTGGCTACCCAAACAGTGTATTATAGCTCAACCCTCAAGCCATGTAACATATACCTCTCAGAAATCTCTTGAACCCTCAATACCACCACATCCGATATCACCTTTTGTCCCTCAGCAGAAACCTATCTCCCGTTCAGAAACTCTTAGGAAGTGGATATCGAAATGTATCCAGAAAGTCTTCTCCTAACCCATTGTCTAACATAACTCCACCCCGACTAATCTACAACCTTGTAATAACTCATTCATGTCTGAACCTTGTATAAATCCACACACTATAACCCAACATCACCTGTAATAACACCTCATCAAGAAATGTATGCATCATCTGAAGCATGTAGGTGTATAGAGACCTGCATTAGTTTGCAAGAAATCATTCCATAAACCACATCACGACACTCGGCTACACAGGTTATACATCAGTTATGGAAGGGAATTGCGGTCTCACTTTCATGGGATCATGACTAATTTCCATACTAATGTGTTAATCTTATGTAGCAGATCTACTACGCACTCGCATCATACATCATGCAAGCAGAAGGACCATCAGAAGCTGGCCCCAGTGCACCCAGGGCCAATATTGGAGAACTACTAGCGGAGCCCCATCCTACAGCTCAGCCCCTAGAATTCCAAGGATTTCCCGGACCTATGCCAATCGACGATCCTCCTAGAGGTTATACCGAGAAGATTCATCGCAATTCTCACTGGTTTCAAGGGCTAGCAGGACCATTGGCGGATGCCGATTTCATCTTTGAAGCCAATTTGACGTTTGATGACCGTACCTGGGGCAAATATCAATTCTTCTCCAGAGAGTTCGAAGGACTACAGAACACAGAAGACCTAACACATGTTTGGGCAAGAGCAGGGTTTATAGAGTATTTCAGCGACCCTTTGCCTAAACCTGACTTCTACAAATGTTACTATTTAGTCACAACATTGATGGCTTCGGAGAAAAAAGATTTGCCAGGCACCTTCATTTTGCCATCCTTAGTGAACGATCCACCATATAAAAGATTTTATCCTTCTAAAGATTTGATTAGAGCTGCCATTAAGATTCATGGAACGCATACTCCCACAGAATTCGAAAGGTTAATCCCAGAGCCAATGAAACGTGGGGATGTTACTAAGTGGGAAGATATTTCAGCAATCACACCTG
Source organism: Ceratopteris richardii (assembly GCA_020310875.1). Taxonomy (NCBI): domain Eukaryota; kingdom Viridiplantae; phylum Streptophyta; class Polypodiopsida; order Polypodiales; family Pteridaceae; genus Ceratopteris; species Ceratopteris richardii. The sequence goes on from CM035427.1 coordinate 18,462,882, forward strand.
AGCTATCTAAACCATTGAGGATATGCATGCAACATTTTGCTTTCCCCGCTCAGGACAGATTCACAATGCCTCACAAGCGCATATGGTTTGGCTTATATTTAGCATGTACTGGACCTCAGACAGTTGATCTAGCAAGCTGGATCATTGCTCAGCTCTACTTAGCCCAACATAGATGGGAAAGAAAGAAGGTCATCAATGGATGCTACGCGCTCACTAGAATTGTATATATGTGCTTAGCATATGACTTGCCGATCGAACGTGCATTGACAAGCGAGGAGCTGAAAGCGTTTAAAGGAACCACAAAGAAAGCTAGGAAGGCTAGCAAAGGAAGAGCAGGAAAGCAAATGAGAGGAACTATCCCCTGCCTTCAGGTGCCAGAATCACCCTAACCACAACCCTCTCTAGAGAAGTCTCCGATAGAAGCCACTCCAACAGTACAACCTATTCGTATACGATTATCAAGACGAGTTGTAACGGAAGGCACTACCAGTGCAGTTACCTCACAGGCAACATCAGTTCAGGAACCGACCACCACTATAGCAGAAGTTCCCACCACTATTGGTGCGGAAGCTTTTTCTTTTCCGATACCCAACCTAGAAGCAGAGCCACTCGATACAACGTTTGATTTCGAAATGCAAGATGCTTTCTCCAATGAATTTCAGTTTTCAGAAGGCAAGATCTTCTCTCAAGAATATGAAAGGCCTAGCTACCCTACCACACCACGAGATCAACCACAAGGACAAGTAGTGTCTAGTTTTGAGGAAGAAAGAACAGAAACCGACGAAGATGAAGGCGATGACGAAGCCAGTCAGGGAACTCATGAATCCCAAGAACATGTGCAAACAGACGAACAAGGACAACAAATCGACACCCAAGGTGACACGAGCACACACAAAGAAGAAACATTCGAAGCAGCAGCTTATACGCTCGCCATCAAAAAATTGTATCGAACCATGGAGAAAGTTTGGGTGCGTAAGAAATTGACTGAGGAAGAGAGCCAAGCACTTATAGAATAGGAACTTGTCTCAGGCGGATTCGAAGAAGTATACATCAGAGGCTTCCGAGAACTTGTCAAATCAGTGGGATCCACAGAAGCTTTACGATATTTGCAGAGGAAACCGTTACCGCAGTATGACCCTCACAGAGTCCGTTTACTAACCAAACCTGGTGAATACATCCGGGTACCCACCGGCGGTCAATCTTTAGAACATGCCAGGGAAGCACGTCTCGTCCCTGAAGGCTCAGTGACAGAAGACACCATTATCATCGACTCCCCACCCCGTACTACTGCTGTACATACTACCACAGTTACCGAAGTACCTACCACCCCAACCGTTCCTCCTTCACCTCCCGTCCATCCAGTCTCCCCCATACACCCTCCTTCTCCCAGAACAACATCCTCCTTCTCCGGTGGAGTAGCACAAGTCATCCTTACTCCCATTCATCCCACAATTCCCACATCCACTCAACCTAGTCTACCCCCTAACACATCTACCTTTCTATCCAACCCCTTTCTCCATCCATCTTTTCCATCCTACCCCACACCTCCAAGACCCCTTTTCCCATTCCCACCTCCATTAACCTTCTCCCCAGTCTCACCTCCCCGAGCCACCGTAACCCCTCTTTTCCCTTTCCACCAAGCCATCCAAGACAACCCATCTGTAAATTACTCTTCAACCTTTGTAAATCCTGTATTTACACCCACACACTTACCCACGATCACACCACTATTCACGGTTACCACACTTGATACCACATCCAATGACATGGATATCTCACCACCTACCGCACCACCACTCACTTCATTCATGGCACAACCATACATAAGCACACCACAATTTTCCACAATCACCACAACATCCACTTTCCCACCCCCATTCCCCATTCCCTTTGCATCTACACCTACTGCATCTTCACTTAACACACCATTAATATTATCACCCACTGTAGATACTACATTCCGATAGATGTTCGCATGCATGACTCAAGTAAGAGATGAGTTCACATCTCTTGGAAATAATCATTAGACGCTGCAGAGGACAACCAACGACTTACAGTCACAGCTTAATTCATTGTCGATCGAGAATGACTCATTGAATACTCACTACCAAGAACTACGAGAGGCATATCATAAACTAGAACTAGAAAGTGAAGAGAAAACCAAAGAAGCCACTGCTGATCTCGATAATTTGTTAAGGACAAAGACGATTCGTAACACGACTCTTACTAGGAACATGGGCTTACTCAGAAGACACCTAGCAGTAGCGAAAGAAGAGAACCAGCGCTTACAAGAGCAGAACAGAGAGAATTTAGAAGCTGATCTCGATCATCCAGACCAACCATTAAGCCCTAGTCGCTTTAAGGCCGTGCCCTCAGAATCAATGAAAATGTTGTTAGAAGATCATGTCAGATTGTTAGATGACTACAACAACATGAACGAGGAGTTTCAGAAGCTCAAGGAGGAACACAGGACACTCTAGCTAAGAGCACCAGTACAACAAGGACTACCAACTCCTGCTTCTATCAAACGATCTATCTCCTCTTTAACCTTGGTACCATAATTATCATTATAGGTGTATGGTTTCTGCTTAGAAGGCTTGGACTCTAGAGTTGTAGGATTCCTATGGGAGCATATATCTAGGTCTAGTCCTTTCATCCTTGTAACTCCAAGTGAACACATCTCTATATTCTCACAATAGGGCCATTAACTCTTCTTCTTCTTCCTCCGTCAAATCATGCCCTATGTATGTGCAATTTTCTTCTACTTCGTCTATTGTGACTATTATTTTTTTGGTTTTTCCTCAATTATCATATACCTCTCAAATGCTTGCTTCTCTCTTAGGCATCTGTACCATGATTCTTCTGTATTCTATTTCATACTCTTTAAAGTTCTCTAGTACTTCCAAAAGATGTTCTTATTCTTTGTCTTAGGTAATTTCTCTTTCTTCTTTTTGTGCTTACCTTCTGTACATTCCATGAGTGATGTGGGTTGTTGAGTTTGATTGTCCTTTCCCATCTCATGGGTAGTGGCTTCCACAAAGTAAAGATACTCCTCTTCTGTCGAGCAAAAGCATTCCATGATAATGGAATCTAGGTCCTTATCATTAATCTCGTCTGGCTCTTGAGCCAATTCTCTACATTCTTTTAGAAGAGGTTCTTCCTCTTAGGGTTCTATCATAAAGATGGAAATTTCATATCCCTCATCATCACAATGAGGGGTCCATTGGTCTTCATTTATTGCTATGTCCATGGTCACTAAGATCTCTACCCAACCGTGAGGCTCGAATTCCTCATTGGGAAACACTATCGATGCATAAGCAGGGTCCTAAAGAGTTCATGGATATCATTCTCAACCTACGTTCCCAGCTTCTAATTGCTATTCCTCTTGTATGGCTACCTTACACATCCATAGATGGGTGTCCTCATGCAACCATGATGGACATGATTCTAACAAATGCACAGACTCTGTTTCTTTAGGGGCCCTGTTAGAAGAAGCATTTTTTGGAAGAGAAATATTTGTAAAATGTCAAAAAATTGTAGAAATATTTATGTAAACAATGTAAAAATGAGGAAGAGTCTTCCTCATGTAAATTAGAATCATATGTATTTTTTCTAGAATTTTTGGAAGCTCTTTGATAGCATATTTTTGGATTAGAAGGGAAAAGGACCAAAATTCAAGTGTGAAAGAGGACACTTGAATATGTATAAAAGATAATTTCCTCTATTTTGAGAGGGTTGGTTGTATTGTTTTTGCTATCCAAGTAAATTGAAGAGCTCTTCTGCAGAAAATCGTGTTTTCTACTTCCATGTGATTTTCTTTGATTTGTTGAGTCTATTCTATGTGTGATCTATGGAATTTGTGAGCTTTAGTTATGTATTTTGTATTAATGTGTATGAAGAGAGGTGAATCTTAGAATATTGAGTGAGGAAGTGGTGAAGAATAGAGCTGGAAATGGAAATCATCAGTTTTTATAGAATCACGATTGTCTCGTCTGAATGTTACATGTATCATTTTTGAGATTTGACTTCATAATTGTGATCTGCTGAGAAAATAACACACTTTAGGCACCAAGATCATTGAAATGATGTAGTATAGCTCAAGATAATCAAAACCCTAGAAATTTCTCTTCATCTTCATCATTTCTCAGAAAAACAGTCATTTTACTCTTATTCTTGGATTCCATTAATTAGAAGGGGCTGTGGTCTTTGTATACTTCCCGGATTGACAAATGTAAGATGTATTGTTGATCCTTTATGCTAAAATGATTGGAGAGGACAACTCCAAAGGGTAACAACAAACATTTTTTGGCGCGGTTGCCGGGGGAAGATGCAAAAGCTTCATTGAAGTTTGGACCTTGCTGGATCTTCCATTGTTGATGGTATTGAACACATTGAAAAGGTATTACTCTTTAATCAAGAAAAGGAAACATGAAAAGGTAGGTTTCTTTGTTTGTCTTTTGGGAAAAGGAAGCAAGAGTTAACCTTTTGAGATAAAGAAGTAATGAAATTCTTGCAAATTGATAGCTGCTCATATCATTTTTAAGAGTAAAGTGCAGGTGTGTGAAAAACTGAATAAAGATTGTTGAAGAGAAGGTAAAATGTGACTATCTTTTGCATTGGTAGAGTGCTTTTTGACCAAGTACCAAGCAAATTTGTTAGTCTTGGAGAAGATTACATGATTGCATTGAGGAAAGTCGAGTAAAGTAGCTACATGCAAATAGATAAGATCCATTTGTTTAGTTAAGGCAAAGCAATAATCTTGAGAGAAGATTAATTTGCATCTTGAAAAGAAAAATGTTGGAGTTTATCTTTGCATGAATTGATAATTGCACTTCTTAGCACATATTTCTTTGGAAAGCTCTACTCCTAAACTGATTAGAGTGCAAGCATAGAAGAATATAACCAATCATGAAACAAAAGATCAATGGATCTTTAAACAAAAAACCCTAAGTGAAGTGTTTACCTTGATTTAGGGCATAATACTAAAAAAAATTCATAAAATTCATTAAAAAATTCAAACAAATTTCCTTTTTTTCTTAGAAAGTTGGACTGGAGTATTGTTGTAAGAGGAGGAGAAAAAGTGGAAAAGAATTCTGAAAAGTAAAAGAAAATAAAAAATATCTAGAGTGGAAGTTGCTATTTCAATTTTTCAAAAAATACTTTTTAAATGAGTTTGATGGTGTATAATTGCAGGTGACAAGTGATTTGGAGTTGGTAAAGAACATTGAAGGGGACCAAGTGGAAAGAAAAGTCAAAAACTGCAAAAACAGGAAGTTCAGAAAAAACATGATTCTCTTCACAGGATTGCGATTTTCTGTAAGGAAAAGAATTTGAATTATTTTGCACATTTGGGTAGTGAGGTAAGTGATTGTAAGAGGTTTCATAAAGTTGAGTGAATAAAGAAAATCAAATTTCAAAATATCAGTAAGAATTGAACATCAAGTGATTAAATCAAGAATTGGGTACAGAATTGCGATTTTCATCAATAGGATAAAGGGAGTAAATTTTGTTAAAAAGATAAGAATTGTGATTCAAAACCACAAAATTACTAAAGGATAAGGATTATACATTGGAAAGTGGAAATTCTGAGAAATCCACACAAAATCGCGATTGTTTGAAGGCTATAAAAGCATGAAATCTCAGAAAAAAGGTTCATTTGAGTGAGAGAGAGTGAGAGAATTGAACAGAATTGCGACTTCCAGCGAATACAAGTTCTTGGATTTCTTCTAATCAAGCAAGCAAGGTAATGGTCTTCCAAAAAATCTTTGCATGTTTTCAAGTTTTCACATAATGATAAAAGCACAAAAACATAGAAAATAGTAAAAAACACGGAATCGCGATTTTCAGAGTTTTGAATTTTCTTGAGAAAAAATAATATTTTTGCTAAAAATCTTTTATTGCATGTTAAAATTTCAATAAGGTGATTCTATTATAGAAAAAAAAACTTAAAAAACAAGAACCAGAAAAATTAGAAAATCTGCTCAGAATCGTGATTCTGTGATCAAGCACAAAATCACGATTCTCTGAAATTAAACACAAAATCGCGATTCCCAGAACGCGATTTTCATAAAAAAATCGTGTTTTTTACGATTGTGAGAAATCACGATTGTCTGGGAACAGAATCGTGAAAATCACGATTCTCTCCACAGAATCGTGAAAAACACGATTCTCTCCACAGAATTGTGAAAAACACGATTCTATCCACAGATCGTGAAAAACATGATTCCAATTACAGAATCGTGAAAAACATGATTCTATCCACAGAATCGTGAAAGACATGATTCTATCCACAGAATCGTGAAAAATACAATTCCAATCACAGAATCGTGAAAAACACGATTCTATCCATAGAATCGTGAAAAACACGATTCTATCCACAGAATCGTGAAAAACACGATTTTATCCACAGAATCGTGAAAAACACGATTCTATCCATAGAATCGTGAAAAACACGATTCTATCCACAGGATCGTGAAAACACGATTCTATCCACAGAATCGTGAAAAACACGATTCTATCCACAGGATCGTGAAAACACGATTCTATCCACAGAATCGTGAAAAACACGATTCTATCCATAGAATCGTGAAAAACACGATTCCATTCACAGAACCGTGAAAAACACGATTCTATCCACAGAACCGTGAAAAACACAATTCTATCCACAGAACCGTGAAAAACACGATTCTATCCATAGAACCGTGAAAAACACGATTCCATCCACAGAATCGTGAAAAACATGATTCTATCCAGAGAATCGTGAAAAACACGATTCCATCCACAGAATCGTGAAAAACACGATTCCATTCACAGAATCGTGAAAAACATGATTCCATTCACGGAATCGTGAAAAGCACGATTCTATCCACAGAATCCTTGAAAATTTAGAATATCCAAAGAATAGTGAAAAAGACAATTCTTTTTCACAAAATCGTGAAGAAATCAAGAATTTTCTCAAGATTGTAGAAAAGACGATTCTATTCATAGAATCATGGAAAACACGATTCTCTTCACATAATCGTGAATTAGTTGGATGAATTTGAGATCCGGTAATAAATTGATCACACCTTCTAAACAAGATTTAAAAAGGAAGGAGAAAGAGCCAGTAATAGGAGATTTACAAGAAAAAGATTTAGGGCAAGAAAATAACATGGAAAATTGAAATGAAACCAATGAACCTTCTGAAACCAGTGATTATAGAAATATTCTCAAATATCTGTATACAAATAGGGTTGGAACCTATGTGTATCAGGATGGGATGCATAAGTTTCTCATTAGGTTGAGAAACTTAGAAGTTCGTTTAAATCTAACACTAGTAGCACAATCTAAGGATGGCAGATATGAGGATAGACATGGATGTGTATACATCTTCTCACAGGATCCAGAAAACTCTAATGATTTAGGGCAGTGTGTAGACAAGAGACCTTGGGAACAAAACCTAGGGCAACCAGACTTGCCAAGACAAAATGAAACTCACAATAATATTGAACAACAACAAGATAGGAGAATACATACTTCCCCAAATATTTTTGAAAGAGAAGCAGAAGGACTTAATGATTTTCCATTTAGAAGGAGAAATTAGTGGCAAAATCAGGGAAGAATGCTCAGGCCCTATCAAGTAGCTAAATGCATGAAGAATCAATATGAAGGATATTCAGATCCTAATGCTCATGTTGCAGAATTTAGACAATTAATTAGGGTAGAAGAAGTAGAGGATTACAAAGTACAATTTGAAGCATTTGGTCTAACCCTAACTGGACCTGCACTATCTTGGTTCATTCCCTTGAGAAAGGAAATGTATCCAGATATAGAATCTTTCCTTGAAGCTTTCATAGGGGAATTCTCAAAAACTGGAATAAAACATAGTACAGCTACCTTGATACATAGCTTTAAACAACAAAAAGATGAAAATGTCAGAGAGGTAGCCAGGAGATTCAAGCAATACATTGATAGATGTCCCAGCGAGGAGGTACCATCCATGGCAAGACAAGTATCTCTATTCATAGAAGGATTGAGAAGTGCACAATTAAGAACCTTGGTGTATTATAGGAGATGCCCTGACCTAGGAGCATATGTGAAAGAGGCAATAGATTTAGAGGACAACAGGGGACAAGATCTATTAGCATTTGATCAACCTAGAAAAAATGAAGATAAAATCCCACCAGCAGAAGAATTAGCACAAGCTATTGCCAAAGCCCTAGAAGTAAGCACCAAGACAAATTTGATAAACACCAGGATAGCAACAAATAAGAAATGCTATAATTGTGGAGGAAATCATTTAGTTCAACAATGTCCTTATCAAAAACCAAAACATCTACAAGATAGAAAAACACCAAAATACTGTACATTGGAAAGAAAATGGACAAACCATACGAGAGAAGAATGCTTCTACAATAAACAACCCATTAAGGAAAGAGAATATGTGAACCAACATAATTTACAAAGAGAATCTGGATTTGTTGAGCAACCAAGGCCTGTACTTGGGCAACAACCACCATTACCAACAAATGTGGTACCAGTAAAATACACACCAATAGAAGAAGAAAAACCAAGGCTTAGATCATCTTACAGAGAGGATTATCATTGGAATGAAGGATATCATGAAGAATGGGAAGGATATGAACAGAGAGAACAAGAACTGCAAGCCCTAGACATGGGAAATGGGAGAATTGAAATGGATACAGCCACATTCATGTACATAACCAAAGCAAAGTACGATCAGCTTATCCTCTATAGAAGCTGAATACAAAGCTCTCACAACCTTAGCTTGTGAAGCTATTTGGCTGAGAAGATACTTGGATGAGATTGGTTTCGGAGAAAACCAACCTACCACCATTCATTGTGATAATGACTCAGCTGAATCTTTGGCAAAGAATCCAGTCATGCATCAACGAACCAAGCACATTGAAGTGAGGGAGCACTTCATCAGGGAGAAGATACAAAGTGGTGATATCATCTTACACCATTGCAACACAAAGGAAAATGTGGCTGACCTCTTCACTAAAGCTCTCGGCAAGGAGTTGTTCATCAAGCATAGATCATCACTTGGCATGATGGAGCTTCCCTTAAGGGAAGGAAGTCATGAGTAAGGGAAGACTCATCATGCATCTTCAACAAATAAGGGAAGGCTCATCTTCATATGCCTTCAGCAAGCATTTTATTTCAGGTTCTTATCATTTTGAAGATGTTGGACTTGAGGGAAGGTGGTGGAATATGCAAGTCCACATCATCTCTTCAAAGTATTATTATTGGTTGAACTCTTTATTAAGGCTCATTATATTCTTAGATTGATTTATTATGTTTTCCACATCAGCCATAGTCGTGAATAAAGCATATTTGAAGTCAATGCCAAGTTGGAAAAGTGTTCCTATGATTTAGGAAAAATTTTAGGACAGCAGCACACCTTTTCTGAAGGCTGTTTTGCACGGATCATATCTCACTGACCGTGCATCCTTTTGTGGTTGATTCAAAAGCTGAAATGTTCTCCATAATATCAGGTATCAGCTCACCAAAAATCTCCCGCAAATTCATCTCCAAACTCAAGTTATGCTGGTCGCAAGTAGGGAGGAAGAGAATCGGCAGATTGCTGAAAACGGCCAGTAAGCCAACTTTGGAAGCTTGTATCTTGAGCTACGTGCGTCATCTCAAAATGGTTTCTTCAGCAAAGTTGTTCCCCATATCATGGAGAATCTCCATCTAAAACAGTTTCACCAAACTCCCACGCATTAGAGATTTATGCCTATTTAAACAGAGGCTTTTGAGCATTTTTGACAGACAGACAGAGGGCTGGAGTTGAGAGACAGTTAACTCATTTCTTGTGGTTGTGGAGTGCATCCTAGGGACTGAAGTGGAGTGGTGTATACCACACACTCTTGACCATTATAAATTGGGTTCATTTGTATCATTGAGCTCATTTGATAGTGTTATTAGCTTTGTTCTTTTCAAGTAGTTTTGAGCTTGAGTTAGCTTCTACTACTGAACTTTGTATTCTTGTTGATTTAAGGATTGCTCACTGATTTGTCTCTCATATCTCATCTCATATATTCTTTGAAAGTGTGTTTAAGCTCAACTCCTCATTTTTCTCAAATTGTATACCACACCACAATGGAGGAATTGGTAAAACAAAATCCTCACTTACAACACAATATGAAAAAATGGGAAGCAATATCAGAGAATTTTGATCCAAAACAACAAGAATTGGAAGAGTTGTTGTACATTCCTATTGATAAAATAGGAGGATATTGTGAAGGAGAAGAAGGGAACTCAACTCTGAAAATACAATTTGGTAAAAATCATGCTAAAGCTATATTGGATAGTGGATCAGGTGTGGCTAGCATGACTAAACAGACCTAGGAAAGATGGGGAAAAAATGAATTAGTACCCACTAAAATGAGATTACAACTTGCAGATGGACACATAGAAAAACCCCTAGGAATATGGGAAAAGGTGATTGTGGAAATATGTGGAATATAAATAGAGCATACTTTTGCCATAGTTGAATTTCCACAATCCACTTCATATGAAATCATCCTAGGAAGACCATTTATGAGACAAATGCAAATTGTGCAAGATTGGGGTAATGATTGCTTATATCTTCAAAGCAATGGAAGGATAACCAGAGTAAATGTAAGAAATGGTCAATATTGTGACATGTCCCCTCAAGAATGGTTCAAAATCCATCAAAATCAGGAATTAAGTGAAGAATCAGAGATTGAAGATCAGAATGAAACAGAATCATCAATATGGAAATGCAATGTGATAAGGAACCTCATAGATAGAAAAGGAAGGCTAAGAAAAGAAGATTGTGTAGAAGAAAGGAAATCACAGGATAAGAGCTATATACCACAAAAATTCAAAGATGAGGAATTTGAGCCTTATGGTTGGAATCAGATTTTGACCACCATGGATCTAGCTAATGATGAGTATGTGGGAGTGAAATTCCAAAATGAAGAAGGATATGATATTTTTCACATAGGAATACAAATGATAAAAGTGTCAAAAACAGAAGAGGACCAGGAGGAAGGAATAATATTGAAAAATGGTAAAACACAATATTTGGAGGAAGTAGAAGCTACAGATGCAATAAAAGACAAAATTTCAGGGAAATATAGAAAAAACAAACACAAGGAAATAGAAAAAGATCAAGAGGTTGAAAAAAATAAGAAAACAACAAACAAAGATCGACAGTTTGATGTACCTTCAAATTTCAAAACTTATGAAGTAGAAGACAGACTACTTCTAAAAATGAAACCAAAGAGAGAAAAGAAAAAGGGAGAGGCATATGACAATGAGGAACAAACTAAGAAGGTGATGATCAACCAGGAAGAGGGGGAAGAAAGACATATTGTAATAGTTGATGACATGACAAATCAAGAGGAGGAAGCATTATGGAATTTGGCCAGAAACTATAGGGATGTGTTTGCTTACAGTTACAAGGATTTGAAAGGAATTGATCCTAAAATCTGTGAACATAAGATTCCTATTACACCTGATGAAAAACCTAGCAAACAAAGACACTACACATTCAATGACAAATACTCTGCTAAAATAAAGGAAGAAATTGACAAGCTGCTGGCTGCCAATTTCATCTATGAGATTGAGTACACAGAATGGATATCTCCTATAGTTGTAGTACCAAAAAAGAGTGGAAAACTCAGGGTATGCATTAACTTGAAAAAAGTGAATGCTGCAACTATAAGGGATAGCTATCCATTACCCATAACAGACCATCTTTTGGAAAGAGTTGCAAGTAAGGAGGTCTATAGTTTTCTGGATGGTTTTTCAAGATACAATCAGGTTCCCATAGCTTTGGAAGACCAACATAAAACTACGTTTTCCATAGAATGGGGAATTTATGCTTTTAGGGTTATGCCTTTTGGTCTAACTAATGCCCCAATAACTTTTCAAAGATTAATGTGTCACATATTCAAAGAATTCCTTAGAAATATCATGGAAATTTATGTGGATGATCTTTGCACTTTTTCATTGAAAAGACAAGATCATTTGAAGGATCTAGAAAATATATTAAAAAAATGTAGAACATACAGAGTATGTCTAAATCCAGAGAAATGTGTGTTCTTTGTGAGGCAAGGGAGAATGCTGGGTCATATAATTTCCAAAAATGGAATTTCAATAGATGAAAGAAAAATTAAGGCTATAGTGGAACTTCCAAGACCAACAAATGTAAAGGAACTTCAAACCTTCATGGGTCATTGTGGGTATTATAGAAAATTTGTACACAAGTTTGCAGACATTGCAAAACCTTTGTATGCTTTGATCACAACATTTGTGTGGACCAGAGAGTGTGACCAAGCTTTTGAGACCCTAAAAACTTGTTTGGCAACAACAACAATTCTAAAAACCCCACAATGGGATAAAATTTTCCATGTCCATGTGGATGCTTCAAACTATGGTTTGGGATGTGTGTTAGCACAACCAATAGAAGGGAGCAAACTAGACTTTCTAGTTGCTTATGCTAGTAGGCAACTAAATTCAACGGAGAAAAATTACACAACCACTGAGAGGGAAGGATTGGGAATGATATTTGCTGTGAAAAAATATAGACATTACCTTTTGGCCAACAAATTTAAATTCTTTGTGGATCACCAAGCTTTACTCTACTTAGTAAACAAACCTTGTCACACTGGTAGGATAGTCAGATGGTTTCTTTTACTGATGGAGTTTGAGTTTGAGGTAGTGGTCAGACAAGGAAAAACTCATTTGAGAGCAGACCATTTGTCCAGGATCCAAGCCAAAGAGCCAAGTTCACCTTTAGATGATGACTTGCCAGATACATATCTGTTCAAAGTAGAAAGTATTCTTGAATGGGCCATGACTTTAGTACCTTTGCTAACCATGGGACCCTGCAGAACATTTGGAAACAACACACATTTAGTATTACAAAGTAGGAATTTTATGCTGCTAGCTGGGCATTTGTATCATCTCAATCATATGAGCATATTAGAATATTGTACTCTAGAAGATGAGCAGCAGGAGTATTTAAGAAGAGCACATTGTTGGAATCCCTGTGTTCATGCTTCCATGATAGTCACCCTAAATAACCTCAGTAGGATGGGAGTACACTGGCCTAATAAGATTCAAGATGTAAAAAAGTATATTTCCAACTGCTTGGAATGTCAATCCTTGCAAAATTCAAAAATTGTAACCTTATATTTGTTTCAAAAAAACCCTGATTGGAGTGCAAACATAATTGAAGAGTTGAAAAGAAACAAGAAAGGAAAGCCAGTAAGAGATAGTGCAGACTCAAAGAATCTACTGTAAATGATTTCTGAAGGGTATCAACTGATAGGAGATCAATTGTACAAGAAAGGGATGGATAGATATTTAAGAATTTGTGTTCATGAAGATAAATATGTGGAAATGTTAGAAATGGCACATTCTGGAGTGGCAGGAGGACATTTTTTAAGTGATAGGACTGCTAAACTCATATTATATTCTGGTTTTTGGTGGCCAACTCTATTTCCTGATGCAAGAACATATGTGAAAAAATGTGACATTTGTCAAAGAGTGAGTCAACCAAATAAAAGAGATAATATGCCACTAGTACCATTGATTTCAACCAGAGCATTTAGTAAATGGGGGTTGGATTTCATTGGACCCATACATCCTCCAACAAAACAGTCTCATGCTGAATACATACTAGTAGCCACATATTACCTGACTAAATGGGCAGAGGCCAAGGCTACAAAGAGGAATGATGCTCAGACCACTACAAGATTTCTCTGTGAAAATATCATCACCAGATTTGGATTGCCAATTGAATTAGTAAGTGATAGGGGGACTCATTTTTTGAACCAAATAATAGAAAACATAACTGAGTATTTCATGATTAGTCATAAAAAGTCAGCCCCATATCACCCAAAATCCAATGGATTAGCAAAAAGGACTAATAAAGTACTTTGCACTATGTTGTCAAAATTGGTAAACATGAATAGGAATGATTGGGATTTGCAACTTAATCATGTCTTATGGGCTTATAGAGTGGCATACAAAACTGCAATTGGAACCACACCATTTAATTTGGTATATGGACAAAATGCAGTTCTGCCTTTAGAATTCCTTATTCCAACACTAAAGGTGGGTAGTCAATACAAGTGGACTGGACATGAATTATCTGAGAGAATAGTGGAATTGGAAAAACTGGGAGCTTCTAGACTTCAAGCAATCATGAGCATATATGCAGACAAGAGAAGACAAAAAGCTTATCATGATGTTCATATTAAAGAAAGGAACTTACAAGAAGGAGATTTAGTTTTGGCATTCACAGTAAAAGAACATCAGAAGAAATTTCAGAAAAAAGGACATGGACCTTATATTATCAATCAAATAAGCAATAGTGGAGCTATCCAATTAGCTAATATAGATGGAGAAATCATGCCAAACTTCATAAGTGGATGTAGAGTAAAAAGGTATGATCTTCCATTAACTGTTTCTGAATGGAGAAGAAAACATCAAGCTCAAAACAGGAAAAAAGAAGAGGAAAAAATTAGAAAGGAGGCTCAACAGGAGGCAAAGGAAAGGATAAGAAAAATCAAGGATCTTAGAGAAGTCCTTTTGTGTGAAACACCTTTAAGAGTAAGAGAGCATTTGCTTGTGATAAAAATGAATTTTCATGATGAAAAAATCAAAGTTTTGATAGATTCAGGTGCACAAGTAAATTTGATAAGTTCAATTTTGTTGGAAAAATTTAACCTAAAAAGGACTAAAAGTAAAACACTTATCAAAACCTTAGAAGGACAGATAATACAAAGCATGTCTTCACCATCTATTAAAGTTAAGTTCAATGAAGAATATATGAAAATAGATTATGAAGAATCGCTAGATCATATGATGACTGAGAAATTGATTTTGGGACAACCATGGCTCAAGCAAGGCAAAGTAATTTTGGATTTTGAAAATATGAAGCTTAAATTGACATAAATGACAAAAGGTTTTTAATGTTTTTATTGAGTGATGAAGAAGAGGAAAATCAACAGGATATCTATAACTCAGAATTGGAGGGATTTACTTTTTCACTAGAAGCTACAAAGAAATCACAAACACCACCTCTTCATGACCAAATTTACCTCAATAAAAAACAGGAGAAAATTGAAGAAATAAAAGGTGTTGAAAAGACAGAAGAAAGGTGGCAAGTATGGAATGGTCAGAAGCATCTGGGCATTAAGACAGGAAGAATGTGGAAACAAAGTACATACAAGCACTACTCATCAAAACAATTTCCCAAGATTAAGTGGATATGGAAGCCAAAAACTTCCAAGTATAGTGTATCAAAAGAAGATGGTTTTATTCCTAGAACAAAGTCAACAGGAATCAAGTATTATTCGGTAAAAAAATCGAATCTGATTCAATGGAAAGGAAACAAGCATGAAGATACTAAATCGCTCAAAAAATATGAAGAGTTACAGATGAGGGAAAAAGACAAAATGGTTATCTAATGCACACATGGGATTTTTGATAAGGAATTCAGAACTTTTACTAGAAGGAAATTATCACATCTTGGAATTATTTTCATTTACTCTACCTCATCATATTTCTAGAGAAAAGAAATAAGAGGGGAAGAGAGTGAAGTGGAGGAAATGATTATTATTAAAAAAAAAGAAGAAAAAAAAGAGAAAAAGAAATAAAGAATAGAAAAAAAAGAGAGAAAAATTATCAATTTTTCTTTTGAATTCTTTTGATTATATAAGTTATATAGCACAAGCAAGATTTAGGTTGTAATTTAGCAGATTTCTATTTTTCATTCAAATCTTCTTTTTTATTTTGTTTCTTTCTTTCATTGTATTATTAAAAAAAATATATATAAAAAGAAAGCTGTTAAAAGAGAAGAGAGCAATAGACGTCTTGCTACACATGTGATGATCACTTCAACTGAGTCATGTTTGTGACACAAATAAGGAAGTCTGGATTCAACTAAGATTTTATTTTCATTTCTTTTCCATTTCATCATAAGACAAATGTGATTCTTTTTATGTTTCTTGTGACTCATGTGGGTGGAGTTTTCTTTTTGTGTGATGCTATATTTTCTCCAGAATGGTGAATCCAAAGGAACTACCAATCCATGATTTCAAAGCAGATTCAGTAACTCTGTCTAGAGGACATTAGTTCTTGGACAGTGAAGTTACAATAGAAGAAGTGGAGCTAGAGTCTGATGAAGAGTAGGAAATTCCAGAAACAAAGAAGGTAGCCAAGGAACTCAAGGAAACCCTTGGTATCATTGGTCAGCATATTTTTACTGTAGGAGTTGGAGGTCATAAGTACACCATGCTGTGCCAAGAATTTTACGAATTCCGAAAAATTGCAGTCAACTACAAAAGATGGAAAGCAGTAGGATTACACAGACTGTTGCATGAACCTTTATTTTTCATAGATTTTGAAAGAGTATCACAGGTGATGAATAGTTTGCTAGAGGTTGGAAGGGGCAATGATGCATATTTCAGGTGCTCTGTCAAGGATAAAGAAAACAAGGAAGTGAATATTACTATAAAGGCGGAGCATATCACGGCAGCTCTCCAGTTCTATTCCATGGGAACTAAGCTGGACAACAATTTTGTCAAGAAGAATAAATCAACCTATGTAGGATATTCAAAATTTGCTGATTTCAAAGGAAAAGAGAATGAGGAGTATGCCATTAGAATGTTCCTTCAATATTTTTGTTTTCCAAAATTACCTAGATACACCATGCCACACAAGCCAGTGACACTAATCATGTTCAATAATAAAGACACGACTAAACCTTTTGGAGTGATGGATGTAACTCCATACATAGATGATCAATTGAAGGAAGCACCCAAACATTGGGAGCAAAGTAAGTTCATGAATGGAGCTCAATTCTTAACAAGAATTATATATCATGTTCTAGGAATGGAGGATCAATTGAAATTGGCTCCAGAAGCTCAATACTTCAGAAGTTTGATGACAGGAATCAAAAGTCCTTCTAAGATGATGTCTGTAAGAGAAGCAGAAGCCCAACCAAGCATGAGGGGAGCAGAAAGGAAAAGGAAGGGAGTCTCAGAAGAAGTCATTCCCGTAAAGAAAAGAAGATTGGATCCAAGAAAAGTGGAATTGGAACAGGAAGAGGCAACTAAGGAAGAGCATGAAGCTGCTCAAAAGGAAGTTCAGTCTTCAAATGAACCTCATCCACCTCAAACAAGCAAGGAGCAGTTGTATTCTTATCTGGCTCAAGGAAACAATAAAAGGGCAGTCTATGAAGCCCAATATCAAAAAATGTTGGAGGATTATTCTTGTAAAGCAACTGATTGGATACAGGAAGAGGTGGAACACTATGAAGAGTTGCATGATCAGATGATGGAAGTAGAGACTGAAGAGTTTTTTGTTAAAAAGGAGGTAGAATTGTTGGCTTATTTCAAGGAGTTATAAGGTCCTCCTGAAACTAGGACCACAGTAGTAGTGAAGAAAAAGGTTCAGAGGAAACCTGTGCAGAAAAAGAAATTGACCAAGAAAAATAAAGGAAAAGCAGTAGAACCTGTACAAAGGATGGAAATAGGAGAATTGTCAGTAAAAGAAAAGAAGCAGGAAGAATCTATTGTTATAGAAGAACCAAGAATGGACAAATCAGGGATAGCTGGTTCTTCACAGTTGTCTTCACATTCAGAGAGTGACATTGAAAATTTTCTATTGAAAAGCTTGAATTTATCAGTACCTAGCACACCAAATTGTGACAGTACAAGCCTCTGAAAAAAATAAAACACCAGAAGATTTGGGTGAGAAGTCACAAGGAAAACTAGTACAAGAAGAAGCTGCAAAACAGGTTAGTCTTGGAGAAGAGAAATGGATACTAAAAGGCAAAGCAGTAATGATGGAAGAAGAGGTTGAAGTAAGGAAGGAGTTCAGTAGTGGGTTGGTAGACTCAGGGTTTAAAACAGTATGGACAAAACCTTCACAACAAACCTACTTCAAATTTAATGAGGAAAAGCTAGAAACAAAAAAGGAAGCTCAGTTATGTAGCTCAGTGCTTAAGGAGGGAAACAAAGATCAAATTGAGGAAAATGAGGAGGTATTAGAAAAGATGAATTTCAAAGAGGTGAAAGAAGGGAATATAGAAAAAGAGATAAACCAAAGCATAGAAGATATACTTTATGACCTAAATCATAATGAGGAGTTCACAACTACAGAAGATCAGAAGGAAGAAGAAGAATTGGATCTTATGGATATAGATGAGTAGGAGGAGGGACAAAAGGAGCAGATAATCAATGATCAGATAAAGCTCTCTGTGGAGATTGATTCAATCTTAACTCAGGATAATAAAATACAGGAAAAGGAAGAACAGGTCATTGAAGGGAAACAACAGGTAATGGAGAAGAAGAAGGCAGAAGAATTGGAAATAGTAAAAGAAATATTAGATCATGAGAAGGAAGAGGATCAGACACTGGAGTATGAGGAAGATGTTGTAGATAAAGAAGAAATGGAAGCAGAAAAGGGCTATGAAGAACAAAAGGACTAGGTCATAGAATATGAGGAAGAATATGAAGAAGAGAATGACTACAAAAAAGAAAAGCAGATAGAAGTAAAGCAAGTAGAGTTAGAAGCTGGGTTGGAAAGAATACCCAAGGATATTAGGTCTGCTTGTAAAGTAATCATGAGAAATATAGAGCAGTTCAGACCATCAAGTAGAAATTGGAAGAATTGGAAGTTCAACAACAAAACAATATTCAATTTCTTGAAGAGAAATGTGCAAGGCAGATAGAGCATAGCAGCAAAATAGAAATGGAGCTGAAGAAGATAGAAGGAAGATACAGAACACTTCAAAGCTCATATCACATTATGGTCAAAGCAAATGAAGAAATAAACAGGCTATTGATGGAAGAAGGTCAATTAAAAGAAGAGAGCAAGGTTGTACAGGTAACACATGAGGAGAAAGAAGAATTGAATAAAGAAATAATAAGGCTACAAGTAGAGTTGAAGGAAGCTAAGGAGTTGGAAAAGAAAGCTAGTGCACATGCTTCCAGTTCAATGAGAGGTTATAATACACTTCATCTCGATATAGCAAAAGAGAGGAATGATTGGCAGTTGAGTATAGAAAAAGAAAGAAGTGAATGGAAATCAGAAAAAGAGTTGTGGACATCTTAGAACAGAAGCTTAATGTTGATGGTGGAGGAACTACAGAAAAAATTGGAAAATTCACAAAGCCAGGTTGAAGAACAAGTAGAGACTACACAAGCAGAAGAATATGAAGGGGGAGATGATAATAGAACTCAACACTTTGATGAACAAGAAAGCAAAGCAGTAGTTGAGGAGTATTCAGATGAGTTTGTTCAGAAACTTTTGATAGATAGAGAATCTAGAATGGAATTTATCAGAAAAATGCATAATGAATACAAAGAACAAATTGTGAAATTTGCTCTCAGTAAAGGAATAAATCCAGACCAACACCATTGGGCAGCAGATGGCCTAGGAATACCTTTTTGCATGATTATTGAAAGTATTAAAAATTACCAGCTTGCAAGGGTAGGATTGTCATCAAAAAAGTATTTGGAATATGAAGAGGATATCAATGTAACAAAGGAGTTATTTGAAAAAGCCAATCCTAAATGGAGGAACAGGTGGTTAGATGCCAACAAAGAATGCAAGAAAATATGGAACAAGGAACCAATTTAGTTAAAGATCAATCCAACTTATTGTCCAGTAGCAAGAAGAAGAGATTGGATAGTATTTTGGGAAAGGAGAAATGCAGGACAAATCCCAGCAAAATGGCTGAATTTTCCAAAGATAGCAGGACCTAAGGCAGGAACATGGCCAACAAAGAAATATATGGTTGACACAGCAGAATCTGTCATATCTACATATAAAGATGTTAATGATCCATCTTGCATCCTATTGATCAGAGTGATGAGACTCATATTGGCATGTATAGAAACATTTATAGATACAGATGTTAGAACCCTCAACTACATTGGTTTCAATTCACCAACTGATGCCTTACTTTTTGACTTAAGTGAAACCCCCAACAGAATTTGTTTAATGGTTTATTATAGCAGGACAATATTTTTGGGTAGTCACTATCTTCAAATTTTTGAGGATGCTTTTGACTATGGATTTTTTGAGAGAGAATAAAAAATCTTTGGAAATTTATCAGTAGTCACAAAGTCAAGACTCACTGCCTATGAAGCAGCATACCCAGAATATTTAAAGAAAGATGTAATAGACAAACCAGAGGTAGCTGTACAGTGGAGGAAAGCATTATTTGAAATGGTGAATAATTTGAACATCACAGAGAGAAAAAGTCATGATCTACTGTCACAGGTTTATCAAAGAAAGAAGAAGTGAAGAAAGCACTCATTATATATCAGCAAGAATATTTTTTGTCAGGAGCCAAAAAGTCTAGGAGGGGAAGAATGTTAGAAGAAGCATTTGAGGAAGAGTCTTCCTCATGTAAATTAGAATCATATGTATTTTTTCTAGAATTTTTGGAAGCTCTTTGATAGCATATTTTTAGATTAGAAGGGAAAAGGACCAAAATTCAAGTGTGAAAGAGGACAGTTGAAAATGTATAAAAGATAATTACCTCTATTTTGAGAGGGTTGGTTGTATTGTTTTTGCTATCCAAGTAAATTGAAGAGCTCTTCTGCAGAAAATCGTGTTTTCTACTTCCATGTGATTTTCTTTGATTTGTTGAGTCTATTCTATGTGTGATCTATGGAATTTGTGAGCTTCAGTTATGTATTTTTGATTAATGTGTATGAAGAGGTGAATCTTAGAATATTGAGTGAGGAAGTGGTGAAGAATAGATCTGGAAATGGAAATCATCAGTTTTCACAGAATCACGATTGTCTCATTTGAAAGTTACAGGTATCATTTTTGAGATTTGACTTCATAATTGTGATCTGCTGAGAAAATAACACACTTTAGGATCCAAGATCATTGAAAATGATGTAGTATAGCTCAAGATAATCAAAACCCTAGAAATTTCTCTTCATCTTCATCATTTCTCAAAAAATCAGTTATGTTTCTCTTATTCTTGGATTCCATTAACTAGAAGGGGCTATGGTCTTTGTATACTTCCCGGATTGACAAATGTAAGATGTATTGTTGATCCTTTATGCTAAAATGATTGGAGAGGACAACTCCAAAGGGTAACAACAAACACGCCCTATGGATGGTATTCCATTCTAGCTATTATGGTGGGTGATCTCATACTGATGGACTTAGCTTCCCAAGGTCTTGTGAACTGGGGTACTTCTTGTAAGGAGTTAGATTAAAACTCTGTTTGTTCACTAAGATGCTCCTCCACATCATCATAGATAGAGGGTATGTCTTGAGGATTACTAACTCTTCATTTCTAGCTATTATGGTGGGTGATCTCATACTGATGGACTTAGCTTCCCAAGGTCCTGTGAACTGGGGTACTTCTTGTAAGGAATTAGATTAAAACTCTGTTTGTTCACTAAGATGCTCCTCCACATCATCATAGATAGAGGGTATGTCTTGGGGAAATTGTTCCTATGAATCCTCTATCTTTTGAATAGGGGGATGGGTTTCTTACTCTTGTTTCCACATCTTATCTTGAATTTCCCTAAGAAATCCTTCTGAGTACTTCTGTATGGAAGAATGGTTCTCCCAGTCTGTCATGTTTTGTACTCAAGATAGTGATGGTGCATTACCTTCCTGTACCTCTAGGACAGAAGAGTTCTTCTACAGACTCTTTTTCTCATTGCTAGAAATCAAGTATTCTAGACTCTCTAATAGTCCTTGGAAGTGTAACTCTAGTTTGGTTATGTTACTCCAATTGATATATTGAGAGGCTTCAAACATGGTTTGGGCTAATTCTACCATCTTCATGCAAAGTTTAGTTCTCTTCTACTACAACATATTTGACTGAGATTACATTGGCTGGGGGTGGTTGCTGAGCCAAAACTGGTTGAGGTCTCGGTTGAGTCTAATAAGGGTAGTTTTGTTTGGGCTTGTGGTAATAAGGCTAAGCATTATACTGACCTAGGTATCTACCTGGTTGGGGATATGCTTATGGGTGGTTCTGTCAGACCACTTGTTTGTTGTACATGCAGTCTTTTGTTGTGTGATCAGTGTACCACCTTTCAATTGTGCAGTACTCACCACTAGGGTTGGCTTGGGGTTGTGTTACATTGGGACACACATTTTCCATGTGATCACTACCATAGGTGTAACAATGTTTAACTGATGTTAACCTGGGCATCTGTTTGCTAGAGACTCCTAGTTTTTGGGCCACCTTTTTTGCTAGGTCTTCAATCGAGCTAGAATGTTTTGAGGATGATTGAGAGGAGCTATCCAAATCTTTGTAGACCTTTGAAAATTCCAATTCATCTCCTAAATTATCCTCAATGTCTATACAAATCCTCACACATTGCTCTAGAGTTCTGGGTTCCTTTAGATATACATAAAATTGTAGTTTAGAGCTCAAGAGGCCATCCAAAAACAAAGACACTTGATTGGCCTATGAGGGAAGTTCTGGCATTGAGCATCTCTCAATATGTTGTCTAAACCTACATCCTGTGAGTCCGAATGTTTCCTGGGGGTTTTGTTTGAAGCTGTGGATTAATGAGGAAGTGTTGTGTTTGATTCCACTTTTAGAGAATTCAATGATGAATGACTCTAACAGATGATGAATGTCCCTAAATTGCTTTTGTTGCAAAGGTTGGAACTAGGTTAAAGCTGTGTTTTTTAACATAAGTCCAAAGGTGCATTGTATGAACATATCCTCCACTTGCTTGGCTTGCAACACTTGCTTGAACTTGACAACATGGTCATAGGGATCTCCTATCTCATCAAAGTAATTTTTCATCGACTTCACTAATTGGGCAAGTCTCAACATTCTTGGATGTACACAGGGGGTCTAGGTAGAGGAATGTCTTCCCTACCACCTTGTAGTCTTGGTTCTCTCGGTCTCTCCATTCGATCAGTTTCCGTGGCCACTCTATCTCTCCCTATGGGGTGGGTAAAGCTCACTTCTAGCTTTTCCTTGTTCTTCTCTCTTTGGGATCCATGGGCTGAGGATGTCTTGAATCCTTGATGGCTAGTGTTCACATTCGCTCATGATGGGGGAAATACCATTTCACCTCTCCATGTATAATCATGTCTTGCATGATCGGACACTACAATCACTGATTCTTATGTGTTGTCTAGGTATACTACCTTTCTAGGTGTATCAAGGTCCTCGAATTCATAGATTGTGATTGAACCTATTTCATTTGGCTGTTCCATCCTATACCCCCAAAACGCTTCATCAGCTTCCTTATTCAAGAATAACTCAATGCTTCTGTTATCTTGAGGAATCCATTCTAGGTTTAGCATCCATGTCATATACCGATTTCCCGCTAGGTGTCCTAGGCTTGTCTCCTAATGGTTCTTGTCCTTGTGCTCCTGCTTCCATCTTGAGAATGACTACACTAAATTAGTGTGGTAGGCTGATTAGTTATGATGTACATTGTTCCTTTCTTGTCTAAGTAGGCATCTCTCACAAACTTAACCACTGGATTTCCAATTGAATGGGTTGGTCAGGGTTGTGCAATTGAACAACCGACCTTCTCAAACCATCCTCATAGATGTGAGCACCTAAGTGGTTGGTTCGGACATATTTTAACTAGCTCCTATAAGGTCCTTTGAGTTTTTCCAAATAAGCTACACTCAGCCCTCCTTCCAGTCTCTCCATGCTTTAAGCCGTTTCAGACGCACTTATCTCTGAGCTCAAATTGTATGGATACCTATTCAATTGTTGAGCTCAAGAATGTGCTGAAGGTTTTGCACTTGCTTCTGATGACCTAAGGCTTTGTCAATCTACCTTACCTATGTGCTTTCTTGATCTAAGGTTCATGAATTTATCTCCCTTGATCACTCAATATACGTTATCATTACTTCTAGTCCTTTGTTCTAAGTTACTTGTTTTGTTTTTATTTCTTTTAAACTCTTGTCTTGTCTTAATGTATACATCAAGAATTGACTTTTTGTTGTATGTTTAAGTTCTTGTACCACTGAAATTAAGTTCTTTCATTTAGGTTTTTTGTATCACATTCTCTTAGCTTACTCTTGGACTTGAAAAATTAATGCTCTTGTACTTGATGAATTCCTATCGTAGTCTTAATTCAATCAAAAATACTATTTGCTCTTAGCTTAAGCTAGCAGTTGACTAAGGGGGTTGAGAGTCCTTCCAACCTTGAGTCCGATTCGTTGATTGCTCTGGTGCCCAAGAAGACGTGCTTCCCAAACCTTGCTTAGCTCCACCCTTTGCTTTGCTTTGAATGCCCTTGGATGACTCTCAATAGACCTGTAAAAATCGAGTGCTTAGAACAATCTTTAACTTTTATGGACATACACTTTGATGTATACACCTTTAAGTGTCCTTTTCTCTTTGTGAAATCCTGAGGTGTCCCCTTGGTTTCCTAATCCCATAGAAGTGTCAATATCAATTTATCGTATCTAAATATCAACAAGTTATTCTTAAGAAAAATAGTTGAGCCCATGTAGAATTCAAAACGAGCTCTCCAACGAGCTCTAAAACTCAAAAAACAGGTTTTGTATGAGAAAGTTATGACCGTTTAGGCTCTTGGGGGTTAAAACAGACAAACAGGATCTCTGCAATCATAAGCTAAGGAGCCCCAAAGATGCACCAATTACTAAAAAATCACTCAAAATTGCCCAAAAAAAACAAACCCTAATTTTTGCATTTCAGTCAAATGGTCGCGATGGTCTACAAAAGTCACGATGGTAATGGGCAGTCGTGATGGTGTCAGACCATCGCAATGGCGTGGCACTCTAGTGATGGTATGGGGGGTCATTGCGATGGTCTTTATGTGTACATCATCACGATGGTGTAATCTATCAAATCATCACGATGGTCTGATCTAAGTAGGTCATCACGATGGTCACTAATGTTCGAGGTGTCGTGATGGTCTAAGTCAATCGAGCCATTGCAATCATGTGAGCCAATCGTGATGGTGTTGCCAATCATCCCGATGGTGTGAGCCCATCATGATGGCCGTAAAACATGATGGTCAAGGACACGATGTCTTAAGGCATCGTGATGGCATGAGCCAATCGTGATGGTGTAGGGTAGGTGTGACATCGCGATGGTGCACCTATATCATCATGATGGTCTACATGAACTCTCATGATGTCATGAGCCCATCGGGATGGTCCAGTCATGTTGTGATCCAATCACGATGGTGATATGTCATCGCTATGGCATGGGCCAATCATGATGGTTCACCAAATTGCAAATTTCTGAGATGTGTCTATGGATTCCTATGTGCGCAAGGGCACCCTACACTGTGCCTATGACATATTCCAAAAAAGATGAAGTTCTTAGACCATCACAATGGTCTGAAACACATGGCAAAGATGGTAGAAAGTTACAGATTTTACCTTTTCAGAGCTTCCTTGCTATACTAGAGTGCTTTTCCTGCATGAAAACTCAAAAACACAAACAGACACTTTCACTTAAGATTCTCTCTCTCTCATGCATGTGAAAATCAACAAAATGGAGTGAATAAGTGAATATGATGAATTTTATGATTTTTTTGGGATGTGAGAAGATGATGTGGGGATGAAAGAGGAGTTTAGAGAAGGTGAAAAACACTAAAGACAATGCAAAGACAACAACAAAAAATGAAATTAATTACCTTCCAATGTCAATTCTCACTATACTCTTACCATCAAGCATTCATCCTAAAAGTTGATCCTTGACAATGGCACAAAATTTGGTGTTGTTCTAGACAAGGAGAAGCACCAAGTCAAGAAGCTCCACCTCCTTAATTGTCAATCCACGGAAGAGATAGGAGTAATATGAAGATTGTGAACGGATGTGATGAGTGAAGATGAAGGTGAGAAGCATGTGAATGCACACACACATACATGCACACACACATACATGCACACACACATACATGCACACACATAGTAGGGACAAGAGAGACATGATGGAAGGTCAAGAACACACTCTATTACTCATCCATGTCACTTCTTGTACAACAATTATCTCTAACTAGCTACAAGCCAACCTAAAAAAAGAGCTCTCTAGCTCTTTTTATAGATTCTAGACTGGTTTCATACCTAGTGTCTGGTATGGTTAAAAAATAGGTTCTCGGGGTCTTTTAGGGGTCCAAATGAAGTCTAAAAATTTAAAAAATTGGTACGGTTGTTCTAACTAAGTTCCTCAAGCTTGATGACTCCTCAGCTTGCACAAAAAGGAACTGCTTGATACAAAAGTGGGTTCTACGATACATATGTTACAAGAGTGATGATAATCACTGTTATGAGTTTTAATTCTTATATTGTAAAGACATCTCCTTTGAAAATAAAAGTGTCTGGGATCCTGCAACTCACTGCACTCCCATCTTTACATGTTGCCTCTGTGTCAATGCCTCTAACCACTATCGGATGTACTGCCAATAACAATGATGTATTCCATATGTTGGCTGTTGAGAAGAAGTTGGACAGTACCAATTACCCATTATGGGCTTATATGGTGCATCATGTATTGATTGCAAAAGGAATGTGGAATGTTGTGCAGGGTGCTGAAAAATGTCCTATTACACCTTCAAACATAGTTGTTGAAAGTGATGCAGACATTGTTGAAGATGGTGATATTCTTCATGTTCCGATTCTTGTTGCAGTTCCTACTACACCTACTATAAAGCAAATTTGTTGGGATGGCAAAGATGCTCAGACACATGCATGGATAGCCCTGTCTATCAAATGTGCCAATATTCTTCACATTTTCTCTTGTAGAAAAACTAAGGATGCTTGGGATATACTTACCACTTTATACCATGCTAGGAATGAGGCTCGTGTTGCTTACCTCCGAAAATAGTTGGAGAGTGAGCACATGAATGAAGGAGATTCCATGGATAGTTTTCTGAAAAAGATAAAAGATTTGAAGGAATAATTGATTTCTACTTATGAAGTCTTGCCTAACAGTTCACTTGTGCTGATTGTTCTAAATGGTCTTCCCGATTCATATCAGAGTTTTCCTTCTACTCTTTGTTTGATGATAAAAGGAAATCCAAATGCCTTAACATATGAGGAGTTAGTCTCTCTTCTATTGTAGGAAGATCAGTCTAGGCAGAACAGGTCCATTATGCATGTTATAGATCAAGCTTTCCTAACTAGTCAGAAGGGCAAAGGTAAATGCTCTTCCACTAGTAAGCAAAAATATGCTAATTTTGCACAATCAAAGAAGGATGATAGAGAGGAGAAGAAAATAGAAAAGTAAAAATTGCTTTGCAATTATTGTAAAGGAAATGATCATGTCATAAAGAGCTATCCAAAACTGGCTGCTAAAGAGGCAAGGGAAAAAGAGGCTGGAATGGTTGTTGTAGAGGCCTCTATACCTAAAACAGAGTCTACTAATCTTGTGTAGAATGAAAAATGGGCATTTACCATTGTTTTTAGTTATGAACCATCTTCTTATGAACAATGTATGTCTACAGTAGACTCAGTTGTTTGGTTCTTTGATAGTGGGGCAACCAAACATATTACCTCGCAGTGCAGTTTCTTCACTTCACTCGAGCCTGCGCCTACAGGGAATACTATCACATGTGCCAACAACTCCTCTTTGTCATGGGAGTTGGTAAGATCATTTTGACTAGTGTTGATGGTAGTTCTTTTACATTGGTGAATGCTTTATTTGTGCCAAGGATCGAGAAGAATCTGTGATCAGTTTCAACTTTAGCCAAGATTGGCTTGGTTGTGAAGTTTGTTGATGACAGATGTATAGTTCATGATTTGCCAAATGAAGATGTCATGATTGCTTCTTGCATTTTATGTCGTGGGCCGTATAAGCTCATAGACTATGAAAAATTTGTGAATGATTCAACATATGCAATACATGATTCTTAGGCTTTGTCAAATGCAAAGCTTTGGCATGCACGCTTTGTTCATCTAAATTTTGCTAGTTTGCTACACCTGTAGAAATCTAAAATGGTTTCTTCTCTGCCCAAACTTTAAACATTTCTATGAAGGCTATATTTTGGGCAAAATGCAGAATTCCTCATTCCCAAAAGATGGTTCAGTTCGAGCTACTTAAAAATTACAGCTTGTTCATAGTGATGTGTGTGGTCCTATGTAGACACCCTCTTTTGGAAACGGTCTTTACTTCGTGACTTTCATTGATGATTTTTCCAGGCATGCATGGGTATATCCATTGTAAGCAAAGTCCGAAGTGATTATGTGCTTCAAACAATTTTTGGTTTTGGCTGAAAATCTATCACCATGTAAGATGGGCACCCTTCGTTTTGATTGAGGGGGGAAATATATGTCTTTTGACTTTAATGCATTTTTGGTTGAATGTGGGATAAAAAAGAAGTGTACAGTGCCATATACCCCTCAAGAGAATCGTTACTGAATGGAAGAACATGTCACTCATGGAGATGGTGAGGTGTATGGTCAAGAGTCAAGCTTTACCACATAGTTTCTGGCTTGAGGTTGTCATGTGTGCAACATATGTACTTAACAAGTGGCCCACTAAAGCATTGCTTCCTATCACTCCATATGAGGCTTGGCATGGTCGCAAGCCATCTGTTGCTCATCTATGTGTTTTTGGTTGTTTGACATATGCATTAGTGCCTAAACAACAATGCAGGAAATTGGATGATAAAGTAGTGAGACATTTCTTTTTTGTACAATTATGAAAGCAAAGGATATTATCTGTATCATCCACATTCTAAATGCATTTTGGTTAGCCGTGATGTTGTTTTTGTGGAAGATGCTATTCAACCATTACTTTCATGTACTAAGGAGACATCTATTAGCTCCAAAGATATGTATGATACTTTGTTGCCTCTTTTTACAAGTTGATAGTCTAGTCCTAGTCCTAATGAGGAAATTTCTCAACCTTTATAGGTTTCATGTGATCATGAAGATCATTCCATTTTTAATGAAGATTTACATGATGCACTTGTTGATGAGAGAGCTGTTAAGTGTGTTATAGTAACGGTAACGATGTGTTACTGTCTAGCCGAAATCGTTACCGAACAAATATTAAACGTAAAACAGTGATTCACCATAAACTGTGTTAAACTTCCAGTATCGTCACCGAAACAACGTGGGTTCTTGGGAGTGGTAGGGGTCTGTTAGACAGAGGCCCTGTACTAATTTCCCAAATCTTTGCACAATAGTAAATAACCATTAACACGTCTTAGCTCAGTTATTAGCCTTCATCAAACAATATCCGATTTCTGGGAATCTTTGTATCTAACTCTTACAGACTAAACTGGCTATTGAGACAGGGCAGTAGTTCGAGTGTTACAACAATACTAACAACTAATAGGTATTATATTCTCGTAAATCAACACACAACTTCTTCATGACAGGTATATATGCCGGATAGCAGACAAACTCACAGTAGGCAGTAAATCAACTAGAAGATACTATAATCGATAGATTCATTCGTCACAAAACTTATCAGTACTCTTCAATCAATTTATTCATGCTACTGAAGGTACTTGTTCTTCCTCATAATCGGGATTACCAGAGAATGATACCGAAGGTACTGAATCTGGTAGCACAACAGAGCATACGAGAACACACTTCCAGTTATCTATTCGGAATTCCCACTATCAATTAGCTTATGCAAAGAAATGACTGACAGTATGTAAACCCTGGGAACTTATACAACCGAATACAATGCCAACAAGCAGACACACAACCTTTTACTTACGATTCGTTACTATCCACCACAGTATCAGTGGGCGAGGCGGAATGATCAGAACACTAACAAGACTCAGACTACACAACAATACATCACACAGGCTTCGACAATCACTCTGGCAAGTCCAGAAAAACGGGCTCTCGACCACTCTTTTTCCATTGCTTTATAAAGATGTTTACAGGATGCGCGTACCAACTTTTCGCACGAATTTCGAAAACTCCGTTACATCCGGCATACATTTGTCCTACTCCGGCGGCCGTCCAACACTGGCACGCACGGTGGACTCGAACCCGCAAGTGATTTTTGATTACAAAAATTATTGTTCATCTATGATTCCTTCTAGATACATATTTCTGGCTAATCTAAATGTACGGGCTATTTTTTTCTTAAGGGTTTCTAATAACTGTTTAAGGGTGTCGGGTTCTAATATTTGCGCATCTACTCTAACAGAACTAAAGGCAATGGCTTCGGTGAGCAAAATTTCGGCCTGCGTTTGCAAAAAGGCCTCCTGTAAGTAGAAGTCGTTGGATAATGCCGCATCTCTGGCTGTCTTCATTTCACTTACTTGCTTCTGCATTTCGGTGATTCGGTCTTTCTGGTTGCGTACCTGATTATCTAATCTTTCAAACTGTTGATTCTGGAACTGTATAGTTTTGTGATATGCATCTCGTTCTCTGCGGGCATTTGCGAAGTCCTTTTGATATTTGGTTTCCCTGTTCAATTGGTGTTTGAGCATATTGTTGACATCTTCTAAGGATTCTTTCGTTCTCTGTAGTTGTTCCTCGGTTTGCTTAGCTTCTCTCTGCTGCTCTTGGTATTTCTGTACTGTGTCCTGCAGCTGAAGTCTTGTTTCTTCCAGTAGGTTTCCTAGCACGATTCGTGTGTCTTCTGTATCTTTGATTGTTTGATTTAATCTTGTTATCTCTGTGTCGGTAGCTGACAATACTTCTTCTTTTGCAGCCAGTGCCTTATCTAGCTGGCTTAAGCTCTCTTCTTGTGCTTGGAGTGTAGCCTGTAGGTGCTTGATCTGCTCATGGAGTGCATGGTTTTCTGCTCTTGCGGCTTGTAATTCTTCCTGGAGGGGGGTATATCTGCCTCCATCACTTCCAATTTTCTTTGGAATTCATCTCGTGCATTGTCTGTGGCTTGCTTGAGTTGTTGCGGCAGTTGTTGGGATAGATTAATCAACATTCGACCCATAGATTCTAATTCCGAAAAAACTGGAACGGGGTGGGGTGGCAGAGGAGGGCGAGGTTGCGAAGAGGTTTCGGTGAGGAGTTGTTGTGAATTTGGTGGTGAATAGTTGAGGGAGGATGTAGAGGCTTCAGCAGTTTCGGTGGGGTGACTGGGCTTGATGGGATTGCGGGGTGGTTCCGATTGGGAAATGGGGTTAACAGGTGGTGTTTTGGGGAGGGCAGAGTCAGTGGTTGTTACCGTGTTTGTTTGTTCTGCATTGTTTGCTTCTGTGGATTCCACTGCCTTCAGTAGCTTATCTAGTGCATCTCTGGCAGATTCTTGCTCGTCTACCTGTTGCTCTGATTCTTTTTCGGTCGAAATTGATTCTGTTTTTGCTCGATCCTGTTGTTCTTGTTGCTCAGTCGATGATTCATTGTGCATTGAAGTAGTTGTATCATGGAATGTCTCTTCTTCTTTATTGTCATCTCTATCTTTTCCGGCTGAGCCTTGTGCTTCGCTTTCGGAGGAGCTAATCCTGATTCATTTCCGGCGGAACAATTGA
The DNA here is from genome assembly GCA_020310875.1 of Ceratopteris richardii. Lineage (NCBI taxonomy): Eukaryota > Viridiplantae > Streptophyta > Polypodiopsida > Polypodiales > Pteridaceae > Ceratopteris > Ceratopteris richardii. Next base: position 18,494,276 of record CM035427.1, read on the forward strand.
TAGAGCTCTTCTTCATCTTCTTCTTCCTCATCCTCTAGTAGTTGTACTGATTCTTCATGCCTTAGGACGGGTCCTCATGGTGGTGGTTGAGCTACGAGTATGGTCGGAAAGAGAAAGGAGAGGATGTGGGGAAGTCTGGATCGAGGGGTGGTTCCTTTGTTGACTTGTTTCACTATGGCTACACACACCTTATGGATACGGTGAAAGAAAAAGGAGGCGAAGTTGACGGGTTCATGTGCAGCAAGGTCGATGGCAGAATAGAACGGGCGGGATATACCGTAGGTGCGTTTCTGGAGGTTAAGGATTGCGACTAAGAACTGTAATGCAGTTCTTTCAGGTTTGGGGCAGCAGAGAATGGCGTATTCGTTCGATGAATGGCGGGGGAAAAAATTCGATCATGCGGGCTACGGGGACACTTGGGCCATTCTCGCGGCCTTGTGGAGTGAGGCGGAAGGCTTCGGCAAAGGCCTGGAAGGTTATTACTGTTCTAGATGGTAGGGAGGGGAAGAGCCATTGTCGTTCAGCGATGGGGGATTGGGTGATGGCAGGGATGATTTGTGCGAAGAAGGGATGGGCTTCCACTGAGTGCCATGGAAGCTCAGCGAAGTTGGCCAACCCTCGGGTGCGCAGGTATTCTCCTACCTCGGTAGGGATACCATCACATAAAGCTGTGTAGTTCGCCAACACTTCCATTGCGCACGCGAACACGAATACACAGGACACAACACACGGATACACAGAACACAGAAAACACAAGCACAATCACAAGAACACAATAGCGTTTTTTGGCGCAACCGAAGAGCTTAAGTACAGATATTACGGTGGGGGGGGGGTAGGAAGTGATGGTTATCATTGTGCGGTGCTGGAATGATGTTGCTTTTAATTTGGCGTGCATGCTTGAGTAATTGGTAAGGAGGGCGGCTTATGACAAAATACGGCTATTTGAAAAAGAAAAGAAAGAACAGAATGAAAAGTAAAAAACAAAAGCTAAAAAAAAATGCGGTCCACCGCCGAATGATTTAATGCGGACTAGTAGCGCTTTGATACGGCCGTAGCTTTGAGCCGTTGATTGCTTTTGGAAGTGGATTTCCGGTCAACGTAGTCAACCGAAAAGTTGCTGGACCGATTTGCTCTGAGATTTTGTAAGGGCCGAACCACCGTAATTTGAATTTGCCTGCGGATCTATTTGACTTTGCATTATAGAAAAGTACAAGCTGTCCTACCGAAAATACAGGAGTCTTCAGGTTTCGATCGTGCGTCCTTGCCTGTCTTAGTTGAACTTCGTGCATGGTTAAAAAACTGAGCCATCGGTGCTCGTCTAACTCTCTGAGTGTGTCCAACCGAAATGACAGTGAGTCTTCCGGTAGCAGTTTCTGGGTACTGGCTACTCGTAAACTTGGTATAACTATCTCCATTGGTGCTATTGCTTCTAAGCCATAAGCTAATTTGAAAGGTGCCAATCCTGTTGTTACCTTGTAGGTAGTCCGGTATGCCCATAACACTGCAGGTAGCAGTTGATCCCATCTTTCCGATGCTTCCATGATCAATTTCCGAAGTATATTCAACAGAGATTTGTTTGTACTTTCAACCAAACCATTAGCACGCGGATAATAAGGAGAACTAAATTTATGTGTGGCCTGGAACGACTGTGTAAGTGCCTTCATTAAATTGTTTACAAAATGAGTGCCTTGATCTGATACAATTTCTAGTGGTAATCCAAAATGTGGAAAGACATCGGTTAGTAGACACTTTGCTACCGTAACGGCTGTAGCAGACCATAAAGCCCAGGCTTCAGCCCATCTGGTTGCATAGTCTGTACAGGTCAGTATGTAACGATTGTTACTAAAGACTACTGGTGGTGTAATTGGACCGATAAAATCTAGACCCCATTTCTGGAAAGGTTCCAATGGTAAGATGGGTTGCAGAGGAAAGAGATGACGTTGCAGAGGTTGTCCATCTCTTTGGCAAGTATCACATTGTTTGACAAACTGTAATATATCTCTGTACATCGTTGGCCACCAGAGACCACTCTGCAGAACTTTCCGGTGAGTTAGATTTGCAGCAAAGTGGCCACCGGAAGGAATCGAGTGAGCCAAAGTGATAACTGAGTTAACTTCATGCGGTGGAATACATCAAAGTAGGATTCCGGTGTGATCTACATAATATAATTCTCCAGAAATTAACCGAAATCGACGGCTAAAGACTGCAATTTTCCTGCGTACTGCTCTAGAAGTTTGAGATGGAAGGCAACCATCAGTAAGAAAGGTCAAGATTTGATCATAATATGAAAATGGGATAGGTGGGTCTGTAGAATCTTCATTAATTGGTTCTGACACATAAATCGCGGGTGTCGTGTCATCTATGCCCACCGAAGCTTCACCGGAATCTAAGCGGGATAAAAAATCTGCTAAGGCATGTGAACTGCCTGGCCGGTGAATGACTTCGTAGTCAAATTCCTGCAAGAGTAAGACCCATCGCGCTAATCGACCACCTAGATGCTGTTGCCGAACTAGATAGACAAGTGCAGCGTGATCTACATGAAATGTGAATTTACGGCCTAGCAAGTAATGTCTGAATTTCTTGACCGAATATACTAGCCCTAGACATTCTCTTTCTGTTACAGAGTAATTTTTCTCAGCAGGGGCTAATCTTTGACTTGCATAATACACTGGTCTGAACCATTTATCAATTTGTTGCATCAACACACTTCCTATTGCTATATCTGAAGCATCGACAAATACATGAAATGGGTGATTCCAGTCCGGCAGTTGTAAGATAGGAACTTGTGTTAATAAATGCTTTAAACGATCAAATGCTATCTGGCATTCCTGGGTCCATTCAAATTGTCGAGGTGTTTTGCTGATTAGCTTGTTTAGTGGTATAGCCAGATGAGCAAGCCACCGTAAGTGCCTTCCATGCCACCGTACTTGGCCCATAAAGCGCATAACTTCTTTTGGAGTAGCTGGCATCGGAGCTTCTAATACTGCCGAAATTTTATCTGGATCTACTTGGGATTTTGACGTTCCTTCTTCCTTTGATCATACTCAGCTGCATCCTTGAAAAATCTCCTAATATGTCCAAATTCACCACAAAAATGGCAGCGTGGTGGTGGTAAATTGGGATTGTCCGGTGGTGGTCCGTTCTGCCAGCGGTTTGGATTATAGTTGTTATTCCTCTGTCCTCGGTAATTTCGATATCCTTGCTGCTGGTCTTGCAAAATCTCCTAATATGTCTAAATTCTCCTTCTAATGCAGCTGGTAGATACGGGGGTCCAATCCCTTCATGTCTTTGTAGTCCCATGCAAAGACATCGGTGAATTCTCGGAGTAGCTGGATTAAGCCTGCTTGAAATGTTTCCAGTAAGTTTTGCTTTATCTTTACAGGATGCAGATGATCTTCATCTCCTAAATTGTAAGTGATCAGCTGATCTTCGGGGACATAGAACTGTTGATGTTTCTCTGTGTTATCTGTTGGTTTAAAGAGTTGCTGCAGTTCATTATCATGTATCGAGACAATGTCTTCCTTCTTAGCCTCTTCTGTGATGGTTATTACTGTACAAACTGAAGCATTCCAATTATCTACAACGGTCTGTAGATCAATAGTTCCTAAGGAAATTAAATCAGCGTTATTCTTCAGAAACTCTTCTTCTTCATCGTCTGACAATCCATCTAGCATATGGATTGGTTCAACAAAATACGGTCTAGCATGTAGCTCGCAAGGTTGTATAGCATCTAATTTTACCACATATCTATGATTGGCATCTTTAAACGTAAGCTCTTGTGCAGACCAGTCCTGTATTACCTTCGCATGCTTCAGCCAAGGTCGGCCGAAAAGAAGGTTGTAATCCAAAGTGGATTCCGACAAATCTAGTATAACAAAGGTCATTTTAAAGGTCGTACCTTGTAAAGTGATGGGTACATTTCGCACAAGTCCTACGGGATGGACTCTTGATTGATCTGCCATTTTGACAAAAAATTGAACTGGTTCGATTTCGGTCCATCCTAATCTTTTGCATAATGCCGCAGTCGCAATGTTAACACCAGAGCCTCCATCAATTAATACCTACGTAATATTATGATTCTTATACCATACTGTAATCAAGGGGACTGAATGATCAACCGTAGAATCAGGTTTCGGTTGAACTACTGTTGTCGCCGGAATACAAGAAGGTACCGGATTGAACTGTTGTTGGAACTGTTGGCGAATCCCAGGTACTAATGCCAGTAGTTGGCCCAGAGGCAGAGTGATAGATGCCTTAGATAAGATTTCCCAGGCCTGTTGAGATTGATTGATAGACTCTACTGATGTTGAAGTTGATGCCTCTGCTGATGCGGAGGTGTCTACGGTTGGTAATGTATCTGCTGCTGATGATGTTCCTGCTGCTAACTCCCTTTGTTGTGTTCCTTCCTTTGTTAACGAGGGCTGGGTTACCGGAATAGGTTCTGGGAAGACTGGTGGTTCTGCTGTGGTCCATTGACTAGCCTTGTTGTACATTCTGTGTTGTTCATGTATCCCTGGTTCAAATATTTCTGCTGCTGGTTGCAGTTGTTTACCGGAACGGGTCTGGACTGCAGCAGCCTGTGTCTCCACCAGTGTGATTTTTACCATGTTGGCCATTGGATTTTGACGTTCCTTCTTCCTTTGATCATACTCAGCTGCATCCTTGCAAAATCTCCTAATATGTCCAAATTCACCACAAAAATGGCAGCGTGGTGGTGGTAAATTGGGATTGTCCGGTGGTGGTCCATTCTGCCAGTGGTTTGGATTATAGTTGTTATTCCTCTGTCCTCGGTACATAGCTTATCTCGAAAGTGCGTACGTGAGCATCCGGATCATCTCCTGGAAATCCACCAAACTTCGTGTATGTCACTCCCGTTGGAGGTGGCCTGGGTGGGCATAACTGTTGTTGTTGTTGTTGTTGTCCATTCATCGTGAGTGTATTATACCTTCCTTCTGTATCTCAGGCCGGAATATCTGAACTACCGGAATCTGTATCGTCGGATGGCACACTTTCCGGTGCGATTATCTTGCTTAATATGCTTCGAAGAATCTCTGTTTCGAACAGCTTTCCTTCCTTCTTGATGTCCAGTGTATGGGAACGCTTCCAAGCACGGTGATTGGGCTGAAGATTCAGCAGAAAATGCTATATCGTCACCGAAAAACTGTGATTCTCTTACCGAAATATCACCGGAATGAACCGAAATTATGCCCGAATTCGGCGTTTTTTTGCCTTCACCGATTTCTTTGACTAGAGTGTTTCTAATCGTATATGAATCTGAATCTTTTTCCAAGATTGTTAAACTAGATTCCAACTGCGTCTTAGTAGGTTCTGGAATTACTATATCTTCGACAGACTGTGCCAAAATAGTACCGGAATGTACCAGAGGCGTAACAGGTTCCACCGGAATATGACCGGAATCAGTTCTAACGTTCTTAACTTTCTTGACAACTTGGCCAGACCTAGTTGTACTTTTACCTTCCAGAGTTGTCTTTCGTACATTAAGTACTCCAGACTGATGGTTCTTGGGATACGTTTCACCGGATCGAGTAACCGGCATGTATCATTTTTTGTACTAATCGCGTAGTATTACTAACCGAACAGTTTGCAACAATCTGATTCTGTTGCTACTGCCAATCGAACGATAATCTAATTCTGACAGACGACTGACAATCTTGATGCCACTTTCCCACAGACGGCACCAAGTTTAAGTGTGTTATAGTAACGGTAACGCTATGTTACTGTCTAGCCGAAATCGTTACCGAACAAATATTAAACGTAAAACAGTGATTCACCGTAAACTGTGTTAAACTTCGAGTATCGTCCCCAAAACAATGTGGGTTCTTGGGAGTGGTAGGGGTCTGTTAGACAGAGGCCCTGTACTAATTTCCCAAATCTTTGCACAACAGTAAATAACCATTAACACGTCTTAGCTCAGTTATTAGCCTTCATCAAACAATATCCGATTTCTGAGAATCTGTGTATCTAACTCTTACAGACTAAACTGGCTATTGAGACAGGGCAGTAGTTCGAGTGTTACAACAATACTAACAACTAATAGGTATTATATTATCGTAAATCAACACACAACTTCTTCATGACAGGTATATATGCCGGATAGCAGACAAACTCACAGTAGGCAGTAAATCAACCAGAAGATACTATAATCGATAGAATCATTCGTCACAAAACTTATCAGTACTCTTCAATCAACTTATTCATGCTACTGAAGGTACTAGTTCTTCCTCATAATCGGGATTACTAGAGAATGATACCGAAGGTACTGAATCCGATAGCACAACAGAGCATACGAGAACACACTTCCAGTTATCTATTCGGAATTCCCACTATCAATTAGCTTATGCAAAGAAATGACTGACAGTACGTAAACCCTGGGAACTTATACAACCGAATACAACGCCAACAAGCAGACACACAACCTTTTACTTACGATTCAACTATCCACCACAGTATCAGTGGGCGAGGCGGAATGATCAGAACACTAACAAGACTCAGACTACACAACAATACATCACACAGGCTTCGACAATCACTCTAGCAAGTCCAGAAAAACGGGCTCTCGACCACTCTTTTTCCATTGCTTTATAAAGATGTTTACAGGATGCGCGTACCAACTTTTTGCGCGAATTTTGAAAACTCCGTTACATCTGGCATACATTTGTCCTACTCCGGTGGCCGTCTAACAGAGCGTATATTGAGGAGGCAAAAACTATGCCAAAATGGCTTGTGAAAAATTTTCATGATAGCAAATTAGATGCACCTCTATCATATCATACTCATTTTAGCTTTGATAGTGCTTCTTTTGCATCAGATTGCTATGCTATGGCTGCCTCTAGTCTCTGTGATGAGAATAAGCCTATTTCATTTGATGAAGTGCAAAATTCAAAAAATTGGATGGTTGGTATGCAATCAAAATATGATTCTATTATGAAAAATGGTACCTGGTCTTTATGTGACTTGCCTCCTAGCAAGAAGGCCATTGGCACTAATGGGTATACAAGCTGACACGTAAGCCTGATGGAATAGTTGATAGGTATAAGGCTAGGCTTGTTTCAAAGGGTTATGCTCAAGAAAGAGGCATTGAGTTTGATGAGACGTTTTCTCCTAGTTGCCGAATGACTATTGTTCATAGCATCTATGCACTTGTAGCTCATCGTGGTTGGAATGTACATCGGTTGGATAGTAACACTACATTTCCAAATGGTGACTTGCATGAAGAAATGTATTTTTTTCAGCCCGATGGCTTTGTGCAGAAAGGGCATGAAAACCAAGTGTGCAGGTTGGAAAAGGCATTATATGGTTTGAAGCAAGCACCACATGCTTGGTATGAAAAGATACATGCCTATCTCATTGCACATGGTTTTGAGAACAATCCAACTAAGAGCACCTTATATGGTAAGCTTGCAAAGGACATGCTTCTGATCATTGTTGTGTATGTTGATGACATGCTGCTCACTAGTCCTCATGAGAAGCATATTGCTGATTTTAAGGCTGATTTTCATGCCTCATTTGAGATATCAGATTTGGGGCATTTGCATCATTATTTGGGCATTTAGTTTACGCAAGTTGATGGCAGAATAGCTTTGAGTTTGACCAAATATATCAACACATTATTGCATCATTTTGGCCTTGAACATTGCAAACCTATTGCCACTCCTATGGAGATAGGTTTATGATTGAGTCTTCATGATGTCAGAGATGCATTTGATGTTGTTCTCTATCAGCATGCTATTGGATGCTTGATTTACTTATGCATTACTCAGCGAGATATTCTGTTTTCTATCTCATGGATGAACAAGCTTATGCATTGCCTAGATGTCAAGCATTGACAGACGGTTAAGTGCATCTTTTGCTACTTGAGTGGTTCCCAAATACTTTGTTTTATCCCAAGGGGGATCACTACTGCCAGATTTACATGCTTTTTCTAACTGTGATAGGGCTGGTTGCTATGACACTCATGTGTCCACTAGCTATTTTTGCTTCATACTTGGTAGCTCATGCATATCTTGGTTGTGCAAGCAGAAACCTACTATGGCCACTTCTTGTTGTGAGGCTGCGTATAGGGCAAATTTCACAGCAACTATTGAGTGTGTGTGTCTCAAATGTCTTATGGATGATTTGGATGTTGGTCAATCTTTTGCCACCACCATCTTCACTGACAGTCGGAGTGCATTGGCAGTTGTGAGGAACCTTGTGTTCGATGCTCGTGCTAAGCACATTGAGGTGCACTATCATTATGTCAGGGAGAGCTTTTGTATTGGAGAGATTAGTTTGGCATATGTCCCCACATAGGAGAACATTGCAAACTTTTTCACAAAGGCTCTACCTAGGGAGAAGTTTGAAGCTTTCCGCAAAACTTTGGGCTTACTTCCTTTTGTGGATTGATTCCACATAACGTGGCACTTCCTTATACATAAGTGCTAGCTCCTTGTTCACCGCATCACTCCTAGGGGGATTCATTGATATATTTAGGGGGTGATGTATGTGAACCCACTAGGACTATCGGGGCACTTTTTTCCCTTTTTAGGAGGTTTTGTTCCCCAGCTTGTATATATTCTATAACCCTAACAGGTTACTTATCTTTGTACATTCTAGTGGTAAGACATTCAATATTGTGTGTTGTGCTCCAAACTTCTTCTTCTTCTTGGTGTTGTTTGTATGCTTCTGCAGACCTCGAACTCCAACACATATCACTCACCATGTTTGAATCACAAAATCCTTTCAACTCCAATGGACCCTTTTCATAACATAGGCATTTAACTTTGGTCTATTTCAAATATCTCAAGATAGGTTTGACTGCCTCCCAATGAGCTTTGTTAAGATTAGCCATGAATTTGCTAACAACTCCCACAACATGAACAATGTATGGCCTAGTGGCAACCATGGCATACATAAGTGAACCATAAGTTGATGCATATGGAACACTCTTCATGTAGTTGTCTACATCATCATCTTTGGGACAACCATTCTTGCAAACCTTAACATGTGGCTGCAATGGCACTCCAGGCTTATCATAAGCCACATTAAATCTGTTCAACACTTTTTCAATGTAGTTCTCTTGGGATAAATGCAAAGTATGCTGATGCCTATCCCTTTTTATTTGCATACCAAGTATATGCTAAGCTTCCCCAAGGTCTTTCATTGAGAATGTACAGTTCAACAATTTTTTTAGAGCATTTAGAGTGCTCTTTTTATTCCGAGCCAGCAACATATCATCTATATACAACACTAGAATAATCACTCTGCCATCTTCATCCTTTTTAGTTTACAAACGATGTTCTACATGACTTTGTTTGAAACCATGTTTGAGCATAAATGCATCATCTTATGCCATTGTCTGGGAGCTTGTTTCAGCCCATATAAGCTCCTTTTCCGCTTGCATACCAGATGATCTTCTCTATGAATGGCATATCCTTCTAGCTATTTCATGTACAACTCTTAATCTAAATCACCATTCAAAAAGGATATTTTAACATCCATTTGGAATAACTCCAAATCCAAGGCAGCTAGGAGAGCAAATAACACACATAATGTGCTAATTTTAACCACTAGAGAGAACACTTCTTGGAAATCAATGCCCTCTTTTTTGCCATATCCCTTAGCATCCAAAATTGCCTTATACTTGGGTTTTACATCAACAATTTTGATTTTGTATACCCACGTTTTTGGAATGACCTTCCTACCTTTGGACAACTCAGCCAAGTCCCAAGTATCATTTGCATGCAATACCTTAATCTCTTCCTAGATGGCTAACTCCCACTTCTTCTTGTGCTCACATAGCTTTTCCTCTTTATGGATAAGAGGCTCACCTCCAAGTGATAACATAATCTAATGTATAGAGGGTCATATCACATGCCTCCTAGGAAGTGTATATCTTCTTACCAATGATCCACATTCTCTAGCAATGGATCTATATCAGGAGGTACATGAACTTCCTCATTGTTAATGGGCTTCTGTTCATAATTTTCAGCCCTGTTTTCAACATGAAGCCACTTTTCCAAACCAAACCTCTTTCAGAATGCCACTTTTTAAGGATATTTGAGGGAATCAATTGAAAACATGAACTGTAGTTTTGAGATTCTCTCTCCAAAATCAATGAGGGAGATTAGCTATGGACAACATTCATCTCATCGTCACATAAAGTCCTGTTATACCTTTCAACCACACTATAAGAAGAGTATTGGACTGTTAGCTCCCTCTTAATACCAAAACTTTCACAAAATCTATTGAATTCAACACTTGTAAACTCACCCCATCATCCATACATAAGAATTCTAGCTTTCTACCTATTTGGATTGTCACAAATGCTTGAAATTTCTTAAATGCAGCAAAGGATTTATCTTTAGATTTTAACAAATACACGCAAAGCTTCATAGAGTAGTCATCAACAAAAGAAACAAAGTAAAAAGCAACCCCATATATCTGGTGGGTATGCTACAAACATCAGAATGAACAAGATCAAGCACATTAGAATTACAAGAGACACAACCATAGTGGGAATTCTTTAGTTGTTTACCATATTGGCATTCATTACAAAAATCAAGTTTTGAGCCGTTAGCATCAAAATAATCCAAATTACATAGTTTATCAAGGCTATTTTGGCTCATGTGGCCAAGCTCTTTTATGCAATAATTCCATATATGAATGGATTTCAGCCAAAGCAATAAAATTTCCCAACAAGGATTTACCATGGAAGAAATAAAGAGCCCCTTTCTTTATACCTTTAATAGTCAGCTTAGAGCCTTTGATAAACTTCCATGATTGCTTCTCAAAGAGAGTACTATATCCATGCATATCCATTTGCCAAAGAGAGAATACGATTTTCTTGATGCTTGGTATATACCTTAAATCATGCAAAACTAGCTCATTATTACAATCTATAGTGAGATGCATTGTTCCAATACGTCAATAGAACAAGCATGGCTATTTCCAAGATATACATGTGCATGGTTGCCTCCATGAAAGGTAGTAAAACACTCCTTAATAGGAGTAACATGGAACAATGCACCTGAATCTGCACTTCATGCTTATGAAAAAGCATATTCATGGTAAGATTTATCAATAAAATCCCTATTGGTGATTTGCATATCATGTGCAAGAATATTAATAGAATCATCATTAACTTTGGCATGATCAACTTCCTAGTAAAGAATATCTTTTACATTTGATAGCTCCTTAATGATGACACTAGAGGCCACATTGGCCTTCTCTTTATCCTTGTCATTTGAGCTATCATGTGGTTCATTCTTGGTGTCGTTTTTCTTCTTGTCACCCATGTCCCTTTTCTTCTTGTCAGCCATGTCCTTCTTTCTTTCTAGTTGAGCTTTGTAGTATCTACAATTAGGCTTCTTGTGACCTTTCCTACCACATTGGTAATAAGCCACTTCAACCTTGCCTTTGCTTTCGCTCCTATTTCTCTGTGCATTTCCACTTTTCTTTTCTGTTCTTCCTCCAGCCACATTGGATGAACCACTACCCTCTCCATTGGCCTTCCTCTTGATTTCCTCATTCAAAATAGAACCCCTTATACCATCAAAGGTAAGATTGGGTTTATTCAAAAGCAAAACAGCCAATGTTTCCCATGAATAAATTAAAGTCATCAACAAGAAGATAGCCTTATATTTACCATCAAATGAAGATAATTTGGAGTCTTGCAAGTTTGAGAGAGAAGGTGCAAAAGAAGATAAGTGCACGCTCAACTACAACTTTTGATTCATCAAGTTGCATATACACTAGATTATGCATAAGATGCGCTTGATTTACAGGCATGGTATTCTCATAAGTGGCCTTCAGCTTCTCTCATACCTCAAAAGCACTTGTATGCCCCTCAAATCCACTTAAATTTCATATGATACAGTCATCTTGATATAAGTGATGACATTCTTGTTTAGGTTTTTCCATGCTTCATCTATCATATCTTCAGGCTTGACTTCTTCAAGAGCCCCTTTGCAATATTTAAGAAAGAGAATTCCAAGCATTCTCCCTTTCCACAAATCAAATATGTTACTCTCAAATCTCTTTATTTCAAACAAGTTTTTGACACTACAGGAGGTAGAATCCATTTTTGCATACTAAGAGGTTCAAAATCCCATCGATAAAGGTAAAATTGACCTATGCACAATCACCTGATGAGGATATGGTTGAGAAATTAAGCCCAAAAATAGTTCAAAACTTGAAAAACTCAAATTTCAAAATTTTGTACAAAAAATTTTTAATAAATTTGAGCAAGCTGCAATCGCATCAAAAACAATTTTTTTTTTTTTTGTTTTTCAACCACAAAAGGCATACATAGATGCAAACGAAAGTCAATGGGTGCTTGTTTTCACAAAAATACCAATTTTTGTAGCAATATGACCTCTAAAAGCGGAGAAATGACATGTTGTAATAAGTTTCCATCAAGTATGTACTTCCTTATACATGTACTCCCACTTGAAATGAGAGAGAATTTATACAACAAAGGACCTATAAATGAAAAAGCAATAGTGTGGATTTTGAAAAGGATATGTGGGAATACAAGAAGTGCAATACAAGAGATTCTTTGCAATGAAAATCTATGAAAAACTCAAAAATTGCTTCATCTTTGCTCTAATCCTCCAAAAATAGCCTTTTATCATAGAAAAATATGAAGTTTTTCATGATAAAATTCTCTCAAATGCAAGAAAATGCCTTCAACTTAGCATAGGCTGAAGTAGAAAATCATTTGGAGAAACTTTGTTGCGATTGAACAACTCAATAGTCTGAAACCAGTTGAAAGAGGCCGCAAAGAGCTACGTAGTGGTGTGTTTAGTTGATCCAAATGCCAAGGGAGTGGGCTGTTGCATGAGGAGAGAGAAATTAGAGAGAGAAACCTACACAAAAATTGGAGAAGAAGATGAAGAAGTTGAAGTTGAAGAAGTCCCAATCAAAGTTATGAGAGTTTTGGGACCAAGGCTTATTGATAAGTGACTTTTAGGTCATTTCACGATGTTTAGACATGGCCAATGACCAAAATTCATAAAAATAATGTAAATGCCTATAAATACTCAATTTTGGGGGCCAAAAGATATAAGAAAAATATGTCTATAAAGCTCTCCGAGAGAGTTATTAGCTGGAAAAGCCAAAATATACAAAAAGTGAATAATTGGAACATTTATCCCCAACATGGAAGCACTTCTACAAAGAATGAGTGAATACTAGCTAGAACCCCAAGAATAGATATCACAAAGAAGTTTTTTCATTCGAATATGCAAAGATCAAACATGAAGTCTACAAGGTTTAATGTTCTAAATTTTTTAGACTAGGAAACTTCACAGTAGACATGTCCTTGAGCAATTAGCTCAAGGCCCATCTCATTGCACCATAATTATTCAAATGCATTCAAAAGTGCACATGCATAGGGCTATATTACAAGGCCATGCATCAGACACATTCTACAAAATTCTTATGCATTACACCCTTAGCCCATTCATCCATTTGAACTAAGACCTACAAAATAACATGTTTTCGTACATTTTTTTCTTACGCATCCTGCTAAAACACTCACAGGAGATGAAGTAACCAATGCCATCAAAATTTTTTTCAAAGAAGCAGCATGGAAGACAAGCCCAAACAGATAAAAGAAAGTCATGGTGGAGTTAGATGTCTGTGGAAGCACGTGAACAACACAAGGAAGAAGAAGAAGCTTTGAGCACAACACACAATATTGAATGTATTACCACTAGAATGTACAAAGATAAGTAGCTTGTTAGGGCAATAGTCATATATACAAGTTGGGGGAAAAAGACCTCCTAAAGAGGCAAAAAAGTGCCCCACTGGTCCTAGAGTGTTCACACACATCACTACCTAAATATATCAACAAATCCCCCTTGGGAGTGATGCAGTGAACAAGGAGCTGGCACTCATGTATAAGGAAGTGCCAAGCTATGTGGAATTATTCCACAAAAGGAAGTAAGCCCAAAGCTTTGCAGAAGGCTTCAAACTTCTCTCTAGGCAGAGCCTTCGTAAAAAGGTTTGCAATGTTCTCGTGCATGCGCACATATGCCAAGCTGATCTCCCTAGCAGAGAACCTCTCCCTGACATAATAATAATGCACCTCAATGTGATTAGAGTGAGCATGGAACACAGAGTTCCTCGCAACTGCCAATGCGCTCTGACTGTCAGTGAAGATGGTGGTGGCAAAAGACTGACCAACACCCAAATCAGCCATAAGGCTTCTGAGCCACACACACTCAATAGTCGTTGTGAAAGATGCCCTATACTCAGCCTCACAACTAGAAGTGGCCACAGTAGGCGTCTTCTTGCTCAATCAAGATATACATGAGCTAGCAAGCATGAAGCAAAGACCACTAGTGGACACATGACTGTCATAGCAACCAACCCAGTCACTATAAAAAAAAGCATGCAAATCTGGCAGTAGTGATCCCCCCTTGGGATAAAACAATGCAAGTAGTCGGGTATCACTCAAGTGTAGTAGTTCTTTGCAAGAATGTTCCAAGATTATATGTTAGGGTTTTACAAGTAGAAAAAAACATGCAAGGCATCTTGAAGACTGCTACAATTGACATACATCTCAATGAAGAAGTTCCCAACATAAGCATACATATCAAGGCCACAAAGATATATGTAGGCATGCAGAAGCCTTCCATCAATGAGAGACCTAGTTTTGCTCAAATGTATGAGTGCAACAGTAATGGAAGTTACACTTCCTAGTTTCAAAAATAGGTTATCTAAATTACTCCTGATTGCTGTCTACATAATAGGATATATATAATAAAAAGCTTAAGGTAAGTAAATTATTTGGGGATCCTGCAAGGAAAAGACATGTGCAATGGTCTAAGGAATAGAAAAGAACTACATCTTGAATAGATAAGGACCATTAGAAAGATAACTTCATGCAATATGTATGGAACTATGATTCTTTTTTGAAGAGATAGTAACATTTGACCAAGTACCTCCAATTGAGTCAATCCCCAAGTTATTATGATGCACACTTCCCTAAATTTAGGCATCCTTTGAGCTTGCCTTCAAATAAAGACTAGATAGAATAGCTTCAAGGCTTAGTCCAGGGTAGTCTTGCTCCATCACACAAAGAACGCATAATTATTACAAAATGACCTCTCTATTAGAGGTGCTGCTAATAGTGGTAGAGGCTTGAACAAGTGATAAAAGCCTGTTAGCAAGGGCATTTCTCTTCATTGGTACATCCAAATTGAATGATTTTATTGCATATGGAATTTATTAGATGCATATTTTCCATAGTAATTTCTATTGATTTTCTAGATCATTTGATGGGCCAAAATGATCTCTCCACATATAAGAATAGTCTTTGGAATTTATTCAATGACTAGAGACCGTATCACATAGAGATGATTGGTTCTCTTAGCTTATTTATCCAATTCGAGTGATTTTTTTTCTAACCTTAGATAGATCAAAATTGTGCTTACAAAATCTCAATATGAGATATGTCTCCATTTAGGAGATATGAATAAAAGAGTGAAAGTTAACCTCTATATTTGTTTTAAATACTGGAGGTATAGAGGCTTAGTAGTTTGATCATTATCAAAGACTAAAATGTCTAAATACTTTGGAAATTATACCATTCATATTATGCTTAGGGAACTATATGCTACCCAAATTCGAAAGAAAATAAAGATAGGTCAAATGACCTCTACTTCTCAGAATAATCTTTGGTAAGGATTCACTAAAGATCGCTACATATGTCTGATGAACACATGGTTGCTTCATATTGGAAACTTTGATTGAAAATTTTTTCTTGGAGATGATACTCTGGTATAGACCCTACAACACACCTAAAAGCAAAGAGTTTAGATTTTATCTTCATAGTTAGAAAATATTGTAAAGGTGTAGGTGCATTGTTTGCAAGCTTACCTAGGTGTAGATGTAGGAGAGATAGAATGGTAAATTTAAATTAGTATTTGATTGAATCTCAAAATGAGATTTTATTAACTCAAACTAGAAAAATTAAATCTATATTTGGAAAAAAGGAAGTTAAAATTTGAAGTTTAATTCATCAGTCTACGGGCTTCAAGCAAATGACCCAATACATTTCCAGAGTTTGTCATCAAGTGTTCAATCCTCCCAAAGAAATGGTAATAAGAATCTGAGGAAATGTCCAAATTAAGTGACTTTTGCACCTACTCAAATCTTGAGGAAGCCTTTAGTATGATGCAAAGTTTTATAAATTTTGCAAGAGTAAAAGATAGTTAAAGTTGTTGATATATTTAGGTAGTGATGTTTGTGAACACACTAGGACCATCAGGGCACTTTTTTCCTCTTTAGGAGGTTTTTTCCCCCGACTTGTATATACGCCTATAACCCTAATGGGTCACTAATCTTTGTACATTCTATTGGTAATACATTCAGTATTGTGTATTGTGCTGCAAGCTTCTTCTTCTTCCTTGTGTTGTTCGCATGCTTTCGTAGACTTCAAACTCCAACAATTGCTATCAGAACAGGTCACCACTTCATCTAGGGTGTCGTCAACACCCCACCAGGCATAGTCTTAGAATCACATAAAAATTGGTGAGCATACTCAAGGCAATTACAAGATCAAAATGGCTTTGCTCTATGGTGTCAAAATCATGATCTAGGCTTGTTTCGGCCTTGGAGCACACTATCATAGTGCGTGTGGAGGAAATTTTGTCTTTTCATGCCAAAGACATATATAGGTTTTGGTTTGCCAATATAAACACCTCAAATTCTACTACAAGTTTAGCAAAATGCGATAGGGTAGTTGTGTTCAAAAGTTTTGAGATACAATCATTTTTCTGCATGAGGGTATTTTCGTCAGTGGCCATGATTGAAAGTAGTATTGTATTCCATAGTGGCTATTGAGGATAAGTTGGATGGTACCTATTACCCAATATGGGCTTATATGATGTATCATGTATTGGTTGCAAAAAGACCATGGAATATTGTACAGGGTGTTGAAAAATATCCTATTACACTTGCAAATATAGTTAATGAAGGTGATGCAGATGGCATCGAAGATGGTGATATTTTTCAAGTTCTAGTTTGTGCCATCATTCCTACTACACCTACTCCAAAGAGATGCTCAGGCACATGCATTGATAGCCTTGTTTGTCAAATGTGCCTTACCTCTAAAAACAGTTGGAGAGTGAGCACATGAATGAAGGAGATTCCATGGATAGGTTTTTGCCAAAGATCAAAGATTTGAAAGAGTAGTTGATTTTTGTGTATGAAGTCTTGCCTGACAGTTTACTTGTGCAAACTGTTCTGAATGGGCTTCAAGATTCATATAAGAGTTTTGCTTCTACTCTTTGATTAATGATGAAAGGCAATCCTAATGCCTTAACATTTGAGGAGTTAGTGTCTATTCTATTGCAAGAAGATCACTCTAGGCAAATAGGTCCATTATGCATGTTGCAAATCAAGCTTTCCTCGCTACTCAGAAGGGCAAAGGTAAATGGAGCTCATCTACTAGTAAGAAAAAATCTACTAATTTTGCACAATCAAAGAAGGATGACAGAGACAAGAAGAAAACAGAAAAGAAAAAATTGTTCTGCAAATAATGTAAATGAAATGATCATGGCATAAAGATTGTCCAAAACTAGTTGCAAAAGAGGCAAAGAAGAAAGAGGTTGGGTTGGTTGTTGTAGAGGCCTCTACACCCAAAATAGAGCCTCCTAATCTTGCAGAGAATGAAGAATGGGCATTTATTACTGTTTGTAGTTATGATCCATCTTCTCATGAATAGTGTATGTCTGCAGTAGACTCAGATGTTTGGTAATTTGATAGTGGGGCAACCAAACAAATTACTGCATAGCACAGTTTCTTCACGTCACTTGAGCCTACCCCTACATGGAATACTATCACATGCACTAGCAACTCCTCTTATCCTATCATGGGAGTTGGTAAGATCATTGTGACTAGTACTAGTGGTAGTTCTTTTATATTTTTCAATGCTTTATTTGTGCGAGGGATCAAGAAAAATCTGCTATCAATTTCAACATTAGCCAACATATGATTGGTTGTGAAACTTGTTTACGATAGATGTGTGATGATGGACTTGCACTTGATGAAGATGAAGTGGTGCTGCAAAATCTTTGCACTACACAGCCAAATGAACTCTAGAGATATGTAGTGGGCCCTTTTAGCTTGCCAAAGGATATATTAGACACCCTATATACCTTGGAAGATCAATATCAAAAAGATGAATCAAAACAAATATGTTGGAGTTGATCTAAGAACAAAAAACTTGCTATTTTTGTTCTTACACATGTTCATTGTTTTGAACAATTCTCTGAGCACAGCAGCAATTGGCTTAAATCCTTTTTGGGAACTTTAATTAACTTAGCAAGCTAACAATCATGAGTGATTTCATAAAAAATGATGGACTACATGTAGACAAAGAAGTCTAGCAAGTCATAGGTCCATCCCGGCATTCACGGGCTGCAATAGTCATTAGACCAATGAGCAAAGATATGATAATATCTAACAATCCTGAGAAGCAATGCTAATGAAATTATCAAACTCTTGATGAAACTATCAAAGACACAACCAGGCAAGAACCACCTAAAGAATGAATTCATGCATTCAAAATGAATGAAGAGATGAATATTCAAATGATAGAGAATCACTTAGATGGAGAGGCCCCAGTAAAGAGACCAAAGGAAGAGAAAGAACAAGAAGAAGTGGAGGAACCCGAGACATTCATGCCAATCAGGGTTGTAGGAGAACCCTCTCCATTAGATGTCAACTTTCAAGGGAGTGCTATGAAATCGACCACAAATGAAGAAGAAGAAAGAGAGAGAGAAGTGCACCTTCAGATAAGACAACCACACAATGAAACTATACATGTGGAACAAGGCACAGATAGTCGAATAGGGGAAGAACCAAGTATCCCCAAACATGATCAAATATGGATGTAGCTCAATTAAAGCTGATAGTGAAGCAAATGATACAAATGGCTATGGACACGCAACAACAAATGCTCGATGCAGATGCAAACTATGACAAGGCTATGGGAGAGAGGAGCCAATTCTAGGTAATGAGTGAAAACTTGTCTGCACAATTAATTCAAGCTCAAAAGGCACTCTTAGCCAAGGAAGTAGAAGCTCAAAAAGCCAAGGACAAATGCACCATGCTAACAATGGAAAACACAAAGCTCCAAGATCAACTCAAAGAGCTACAAAGTAAATATGAAGCAGAAAAAGCAAGAATGAATGCTAGAAGCAAGCTGCTTGAAACGCAAATCAAAGTATATATGGAGGAAGCACACAACTTAAGAAATAGAGATAAAGAGCTTATGACTACCATCCTGTACAACCAACCCATAGAAGCATAAGCAGTGACAGCAAGCGACACAAAGGCATTGGAAGATCAAATTGCGAAGTATGAAGATCAGCTAAAACAAGAGCAAGCTATTAGAGAAGAATGGGAAAGAAAGTATCTACATGACACTAATGAACTCAAGAAGCAATGGAAATCGATTGAAGACAAACTTCTTGTGGTATATAATGAAGACGCCGATCAAATAGATACCACAAGAAATGAACTTTTGACTGCCAAAGAAGCATTAACAAAGGCTACCAATGTAATCAAAGAAAAGGATGAACTCATTGCACAATTTCAAGCTCAAATAAAACAGCAGGCAACAATGGGGACACCAGTAGTTCCAAGCTCCAAAGAGACTACCGTGGAGACTGAGATATGTCCTCTTTCTCCCCCCATGCATCATTCACCTATAAGGAAGGAAGAAGAGCCGAACACTGAAACACAAGATCGGGCTATTGCAGAACTAAGCCGACATGAGCATGCACTACTGGTGTCCTACCTTACAGAATAATTTCAAGATCAAGTGATTAAAGTCATGAAAGAAGCACAGATCGAGAATAAAAGCCTTGAGCAAATTTTGAAGCCATTTAATATACCTTATGACTTGCTAAAAGAAGAAACGTGACAATATATCAAGAAAATGACTAATAAAGAACCAGATCAGGACCTACAATTCAATTTATAGACATTTATGTATACACATGTTGAGTTTGACAAAGCAGATCTGATTTGGAGGCACAAATTTTTGGAAATAAACCCAACTTTAAGGGTACATTGGGAAGCAGCACCATATGTACTTCAAGTGAATCCTGCTTTTTGCCTAGTCCCACGAAGACGTACCTGGATGCAATTTTGGGAAGCACAACACCAAGGTACATTAAACAATCAATGGCTAAATTATCTGTTACTGCCTAGTCCTCCATGAAACTATCTATGAACAGAAGAGTACATGGTAAAAACCATAGAATTTTGGCTATCAAGATACGCCACAGTGTCAGATTTAACTATCAAAATGACAAATAAGATATTGAGCATGCTCATAATAGTTCTAAAGGTATTCAAACATGATCAACATACATTTTTAAATTTTATCGGCATTAATGAAGGAATAGATGCTTTAGTTTTTGATTTATCTACAACTCCAAGCATACTTACGATTATGGGACTATATTCACGCCTCATGTTCCTTCTGAGTTCATACATGCAGACCTTCGAGGAAGCGTTTTTTACACACGGTTTTTTGAGATGGACTCAGAAATTTTTATGAAGATCACATCCAACTTAAATGCCAGACTGGTAGCCTATGAACTAAGCTTCTTCGTAGATCATAGACAGTCACCAGATGATGGAGATCATCTCAATGACATGAACTAATAGTATGTCAAGCTAATTTTCTAAATTATAGAGAGCAGAAAGTGATTCAAACATACTCACACCACCACATTCTAGAGCTTGGCGGGAACGACAGAGTTCAGGAGGGGGTGGTGTTGAGGGAGAGTCAAGTAGAAAGAAAAGACAAAGAAGATCAAGACAGAAGCTTCATTAAATAGAATATATTTGAAGACATGTCTCTGTAGGAAGCCTCGTAGGGGCACACAACATCCATCTGTGCACAGAGCCCCACAGGCACAATAGTGGAAAGTATGCAATAGGCAAGGGTAGATCAAAGCCAGCAATTACCCATGAAAAAGTGCAAGAAAATATCTGGTAGATCCCGAGCCTCGGAATGTGCTTCAACCTCTTCATCTTTGAGAGGTCCAGATCGAAGGCTTAAAATCCAGACCTTCATACCTTCCATTGGTTGCGTGCGTGGCAGCCCGACTTAATAGGCCAAAACCAATGCAACAGGCCCCGAGTTATGATACATTTCTTGACCACTAGAAAACTATATCATTATGCCATGGGAGCTGGCAGTGGTCAACTATAAAGAGGCTATCAGTTGATAAGGAACTAGATTGAGTACAAGCACAAATTTAGAGACAAAAAGCAAAGCCTATCAAGGGACAACAGAGACAAAGAGGGGGAGAGTGTTATAGAGCACAAAAGAGTAGAGATGGAGAGAAGAAGAAGGCCCCCAAAAGTTTTCTGATTTGGACACCTTATTTTTGTAACATAGTCACCTTGTAATATATTTTCCGAGGTAAATGCACTAGAGGAGTCCTCTAGATGCATATCCATAGATATTTATATCATTACCCTCATAAACTAGTAGGGAATTAGTCTTTGAGTCAATAAAGTGCCGGTCTCTTGTATGAAAGGACCATTTTAAGGGCACATGTATATAAGTCATTTTGTGTAGACCTAATGATCTAGCTTGGCTTGTAGTCTTGACCTGTTGTTGGTTCCTTTGTAGGAGATGGCTTGTTGTTGATGATATGCTGCTACTCGATCTTTATGAATTCATGCCTGTCTGGTTCCTTGAATGGGATATATTCTAATGTGGGAAGTTTTGGGTTGATTACTCTGATTAGTCATTCTTGGGCTCAATTCCTCACTAGGGCTCTCAATGGAAATGATATTAGTTGAGAAGTCCAATGGATGATGAGGAGGTGTGAGATTAATAGATGGTGTAAACACATGTGAAGTACTTGGGGGTGAGGTAGAGGTAGATGCATAATCACCTTCATGCATGCTTAATTGATCTCTCAGAGCTAAGAAAGTTGATTTGACTGGTCTTTCATCTAATAAACTAAGCACTTCATGATTCCCTATCTTGGGTGAGATGTAGCCTAACACTAGTTGGATGGTTACCTCATATTCATATATCCAATCTTGACCTAGCACCAATTCTTCTAACATATCTTGATCGTGGCACACTAATAGTTTTTGTTGCATCGTGTTATTTCCTAGGTGCAATGATAATGTAATCTCACCTATGCATTTAGTAACATTGCCTCGTATTCCAATTAGATGTGCTTTGGTTGGATGTAATTGAGCTTTAAGCTGATGAACCAAAGAGGATCTGATGCAACTAATAGCTGCTCCTGTGTCGATGAGGGCATCCACCAAGTGGTACTCCTCTGTTCCCACTCCTAAGTTCAAATATAGTTGCCTCACTTGATGTCCTAGGGTTTTTGAGGCTTCAAAGTTAGCCATTGGGATGGATTCTTCACCTTGGTGTTATCTCTCATCCACTCCTTTTGTTTTCTTATTCGTTCCAGGGCTTCCTATCATGCTTCCTCGCGTATTATTTTGTCCTCTTCTCGTCTACTCTTTGCTGCTAGAAGTCTTGATAGCATCTCCTCTATTAATGACTCTAAATACTTCTTCACTTGACAGCTGCTTATATAGTTTGGTAGTACGTCTCCATCCAGGGTTGCTAGATTGATGGCTAGTTGATATACGATTGATCACCAAGGGACCATATCCTCTTTTTTGTAGCTTCTTTGTATGTTGCTTTAAAATATATACCAAGACTAAATCTCCTTCTTTCAAACCTTTATCCTTAATATGAGCATCAAAGTATGCTTTTTGTAATCTTTTTTCAGCATAAATGCCTGCTACCGCTTGCAATCTTGTTTCATGTAGCTTCTCCATTTGGTCCAATTGATTAGATAACTCATGTCCAGTCCATTCGTAGTTCGAGGCTACTCTAAGGGTAGGAACTAGGAAATCAATTGGTAAAATGACATTCTGGTCGTATACTAGGTTAAAAGGAGTAGTTTCTATGGCTGTTTTGTATGCTACTCTGAATGCCCATAAAGCATGATGTAATTGCTTGTCCCAATCAGATCTTCCATATTAACAATCTTCATAAGCACTATACACAATATCTTGTTTGAATTTTCAGCTTGTCCATTGGCTTATGGGTGATAGGGATCTGATTTCTTGTGAATCACTAGGAATTGATTAATCAAGGCTTCAATTGCTTCATTGATGAAGTGTGTGCCTCTATCACTTACAATTTCTATTGGCAATCCAAATCTAGTGAATATGTTCTCAAAGAGAAACTTAGCCGTGGTCCTTGCATCGTTCTTCTTAGTTGCCTTGGTTTCTACCCATTTGGTCAGATAGTCCGTTGCTACAATTATGTATTCTGCATGGGAACATTTTGTTGGTGGGCTAATAGGTCCTACAAAATCTATTCCCTATTTGGTGAATGCTCTGGTGCTTATCATAGATCGTAATGGCATTTCATCTCTTCTAAGAATCATTTTTGCAGTTTTATCTACAGAAAAATGTCCTCTTGCGACTCCCATATGATCCATTTTGAAGACTGGAATATACTCGTCTTCATGGATGCACAATCTTAATTGGTTGTCCCTTCCTCTCTTGAAAAGTTGTTTGCCTATGAGTACATAATCTTTGATTGTTCCTCAAGGGAACATCTTCTTGCCAAACTAGCTCCTTCTGGGTACTATTGTGTTTTCAAGAATTTCACTAGAGGCATAATCCACCTAGGTGCCACTGTAGAGTAACAGAGAGTAGAGTTCTCTACAGGTGCTTTTTTTAGATAAGTGGGGCATGAAGAGACATAGTTATGTGCATCTCTCTGCATAGTTGGCCAATATATTCATAATCTCTTATGCTCTTTCCAAGTCCCATGAACACTTTGATGACTTCTCCATTGATTCACATTTGCTCTCTGAAGCCACATTTCTTGCTCATCTTCTTCCACACTATTATATTCCAGAGATGTACATGCTTGGAGGAACGAGAAGTTCCTTGCTCGGGGGATAGCCAAGGCCAAAAGCCAGAGAGTTCATACGAGGTACCTACTCATGATGGCCAGATGAGTAGAGGGGCCTTAGAGAGAACTCTAGATGGTGATTAGGCAAGGGCTATAAATAGGTTGGGAGGTGAGTCCCATGCATGTCATTTTCCACTTCCACAATTGGTATAAGAGCTACCGAAGTAGACTTGGGCAAGGTGGAAGGAAGGCGTGCGCGTCGATTTCAAAGGTAAGCTTAACAAAGATTTGAGCGTATCTCCCAATCCGTAGGTTGGATTTCGACATATAATATACCCTTGGAAAGCTCTCGGAACGAGCATTCCAATGGAGACACTAGATTGGGGATCCAAGATACCTAGCATGGGTGAGAACCAGGTTCAAGAGACTGAGGTTGAGAGCAAGGCAAGTCCGTAGGCTAGTTGCCAAGAAGCGGAAAGGCAAGGTTCAAGATATCAAGGTTGAGAGCAAGGCAAGTCCGTAGGCAAACAGCCAAGAAGCAGAAAGGCAAGGCTCAAGACACCAAGGTTGAGAGCAAGGCAAGTCTGTAGGCAAAGTGGCCAATAAACGGAAAGGCAAGGCTGAAGAGACCAAGGTTGAGGACAAGAAGGTTCAAGATACTGTGTGAGGGTGAGGACAACAATCCAAGGGCAGATCAAGGATTGATCATTGAGGACAATGATCTCTAGAAGGGGAAGAGAGTGTTACACTCAAGATATAACCGGCAGGAGATGGTTGAACCACACCCTAAGAGGGAGGATTAGGAAGTAATCCTCAACCATGGCTTTTGGGGCAAGTGGTTAGCCCATCATACTCCTAGCTGGTAGGTCGTGAGTTCAAATCCCACACACACACATCTCAAAAGTGATCCACTTGAATCTTGGTGATATAAGCTTCCAGCTATAATATGGAGATTTTTAGTTTTCCATAACTCCTGACTCTTGTTTAAATTGATCCTATGTTGAGGTCCATGCATGAGTATAGGAATCAATTTTTCCACCCATTGTGGACATACTTCTAGGTTGAAAAGATAAGTATCCGGCAAATCATCTAGCACTCTTGTAGGAGGCTCTCCATGTGTCATTCTTGATAGCCCTGTGATCAGCACGGATGTGTGTATTTCATTTTTTGACTACAACTTCAAAATCAAATTCCATTAACAATAGAAACCATCATACTAGTCATCCAGTATTACAAGGCTTATTGACTAGGTATAATAGAGCCTGATGATCAATGAAGAATTTGAATTTGTTTGCCAATAAGTAGTGTCTGAATTTCTTCACTGCATATACCATTCCTAAGCCTTCTTGTTTCATACTGGTATAATTATGCTCTGCTTGGTTTAATTGTCTACTGGCATAGGCTATAGGGTGGTCTAGCTTCCCTCTATCTATTGGCTATGCTAAGATGCAACGAATGGCAAACTTGGAGGTATCCACATGAATATGAAATGGTTTATTCCAATCTGGTACTTTCAAAATTTTGTGTTGAACTCAAATGACTCTTTAATTCATTGAAGGCCTTTTCACATTCTTCTGTCTAGGTAAACTGCGTCAGCAATCCATAAAGAGGCATCGCGATTATGGCATACATGTAAATGAATCTACGATAATATCCACAATGTCCCATAAATGCTTGCACTTCTTTAGAAGTCTTTGGTCTTGGCAAATCGAGAATTACTTTGATTTTGTCTTCATCGGTGGAAATTTCATTCTTAGAGTCAATGTGTCCTAAGATTTTTCCTTGTCGAACCATGAAGACACATTTTTCCAGATTAAGGCATACTTTATACTGACGACATTTGGCAAATATTTTTCTTAGTTCTAGGATGCGTTCTGGTCTTTTAGCTGAATAGGTGCATAAATCATCCACGTATACCTTCGTACTCTTTCTCAAAAATTCCTTTAACACATTGTAGATCAGTCTTTGAAAAGTGGCTGGGGTTAGTTAGACCAAATGGCATAACCTAAAAGCATAAACTCCCCATTCAGTTGCAAAGGCTATCTTATGTTGGTCTTCAGAAGCAATGGCTACCTGATTATATCATGAAAAGCCATCAAGACAGCTATAGAATTTCTTGCTTGCAACCCTTTCCAACAATGATCTGTGATGGGTAATGGGTAACTATCATGTATGGTGGCTGCATTTACCTTTTTAAGATTAATGCACACCCTTAATTTTCCATTCTTTTTCTCGACTACCACTAATGGTGATACCCATTCGGTGCATTCAATTTCATAAATGAAGCCCACATCCTCTATCTCCTCCTTAATCTTTGCCAAATAAACGTCATTGTATGTGTATGGTCTTTGTTTGGAGGGCTTAGCTTCCGGTGTCATAGGGATTCTATGAGCACAAATAGAAGGATCTACACCTTCTAAATCCTTGTAAGTCCATGCAAAGACATCTCAACACTCTCTTATAAGTTTTATTAATTCTTGTTCTTCCTCTAGTGTGACATCTTGTCCTATGAAGGTGCATCTCTCTTCTCCTTCTTCAATCGCGACTTCAATCTTCTTAGTCTGCTCTTTATTGTCGTATGATCCCTGGTTGTGCTTCTCGTCTTTGCATCTGAATAGCAATCTTTCTTTCTTCTACTTTATATTTCTTGAAATGCTCAGATACCTCGAATTGATCTTGAGGTGTGCTATCTTCTCTTTCTTTCTCCATGTTGGGTTCATCTATTACTGGTTGTAGCGTGTCTTGAGTCAAATCTAGACTAGTTTCAATTTCTTACTTCCTTTTCCTTTCTTCCTCAATTGGTTCCAGTTCCATTTCTATGCTCTCATAATCTTCATCCCATTATTTTTCAATTACCTCTCCTTCATCCGCTTCTTGGAGAACAACCATGTATAGATTTACATCATATCCTTCCTCATCTATGCATTCATTCATAGTTATTACTTCTTCATTTACGCATACATCAAGAGTGGCTAAAATCTCCACCCAACCATGGGGTTCAAATTCTTCATCTAAGAATATTTGAGGAATGTAGGCAGGATCTTCTACAGGTCTAGACACTCCTTGTCCTGGCTACCATCTTTGTCTCCTTTCTTCTTCCCTTTTAGCTGCTTTACTCATCCATAGGTGAGTAACTTCGTTCATCCTTAGGTGAGTATCTTCGTTCATCCAAGTTTGACTACTTGATCTTGCACTATGGATGGATAAATTATTGTCTTCCTTGTGTATCTGGTTCCATTGCAGAGGAGGGACATCTTGATAAGTATAAGTATGGATGTTTATCCTAGTTTTCATTCCTTCATGCTACAAGTACAGTGCATCTTTACCCTGATCTCGCACTACCTTGAGTTGTCTCATGAAAGGCCTTCCCAGTATCATCTCATAATTGCTAACCTTTTCAAATTGACATATTACTAAGGTGTCCTCAAATTCGACTCTGCAAGTGGTAAATACTATGTTTTCTAATAATCCTAAGGGTCATTCCATGTGTCCATCTACCATTTGAATCTTCATCCTAGTGGGTCGTAAAGTTGGCTTTCCCCATTTCTCCCATATTTCTTTGGTCGCAATTCCTACTCTGGCTCCCGAATCTAATATGGCTTTCATAGTATAACCTCTATAGGTGATAGGGAGGCATGTGTTCCCTTCATCGTCCTCACTAAAATCTCCAACCTTGTCAACTGGGATTTTAATAGTGGCTACTTCATCTCACATCTTGCTTTTGTCTGACTTTATCTGTAACTGGCTGGGGGTTTTCTCTCTCAACTGAGGCTTCACTTTCAAGAGTTCTTCTAGAGTTAGAGTACATGGTATTTTTACTTTTTTAAGGTGCTGTATAATGTCAGAGGTTTGGATTGATGGGTTTTGCTCCTTTCTCTTCACTGAGGGAACACAATATAATTCAGAGTTATGTTCATACTCCCCCACATAGTTTGGTAATACATTCACACTGTCTTCATCATCTTTGTTGTCATCAAGTTGAGACGATCTTTCTGGGTTTAATTTAGGAATCGACAATTCAAGCTCGCCTACTGCTTCTTACTCCGCAAAAGGTGGTTCAATTCCTTCTGCTTTCTTCCATCTATCTTCTTGGAATCTTGCCCATAAGTCTCTAGGCCATTCTGCATCTACTTCAAGGATTACAAATCCTTCTTCTTTACTTTCATGGAAATTTCCTTCATAGGTCTTATCTGTCTTTCCTTCCCTAGGGTGACTGGGGGCTATACATTCTTGAAATTCTTTTTCAGGAATCCTTGTGCTAGGTAGTGGTTGAACAGGTTTTTCTAAGGTTTGCTAAGCCACTTCAATTAACTTCTTACATATTTCCAATCTCTCTTTCTCTAAGTCGCCTCTTGGGTATTCTCTTTCATGTTGCTTGATGGGTGGGCCTGCTTTTATTCGTGCTTGATATGCTTTAATCCACATGGCTAAATCTTTTGGCATTGGATCGCCTAAAACTGATCCTGCCTCTTGTTTTTGAGGCTTTTTTGTCTCCTTGTTAGGGTTTCCTTTAGGTTCTTGCTTTTCATCTTGGCTTTGCTTATTATTCTCGTTCTCTATCTTTTGTTGCGATTTCTTATGTTTTATCTTTTCTCCATGATTCTTCCATCTTTGGGTTCATCTAGACTTCGCATCCTTCTCAGATCTTCAGAGCCTGCAACTACTTGTGGTACTGAGGTGTTCAATTCTTTGTCTTGGTTATCATTTTCTTTGGATTTATCTGAGGTCTCTCTTGCTTTTCCCCTCATTAGGGGAAAAAATGAACCCTGAATGGGCCTTTTAGATTAAGGAGTGATTAGAGATGGACCAATGAGAAGAGGGTGGTGGCCACAGTCTAGTATCTTAAACTCATAGGGTAGGCATAGGCTTCCCTTGTTTTTGTTTGGTCAAAGACCCCAAAACCATTTAAAATCTGTGGTTTTCTTCCTAGAATGGTTTTCGAAAGCACAAAAATAATTTAGAGCCATTAGATTGCTCATAGATCTAAAGGTTATGGTTAAATGGGAAAAGTCAAGGCATCTATGATCATAGACCCTTGGATTGTGTTGCAATCTAACGACTGAGATGAAGGCAATCATTACGAAAGTTCGCTTTTTCCATGAGCCATTGGATGGCGTTCACGATCGGACGGTGAAGTTTGAATTCGTGTGGATTTCTGGCGCCTTTATTTTTGGCCATTGGATGCAACCATCATCAGATGGTGGAGATTGCTGCATCATAATGGAAAAGCGCCTTTTGATAACCATCGTCCGATGCCATAGGAGATCTAACGTATATGATTCTGCTGCAAAAAATGATCAACGCCATTCGTGGACACCCGTCAATTTCTCAAAGATCGAACGCTCCAGATTTCTGCAGAGTCATTGTACAGCACATGTCCCCACTCCCACGACTTCTGACGCCTCTCTCTCTAGCTTTTTAGGAGGTTCAATCTGAGCCATTGATTTGGAAGATCTAAAGGCCAGAGATGCACACGAATTGGAGCAAAAACTAAGAGTTTCTTATGCTATTATTTTATTCATGATACCACTAGTGGTTTTATGCACCTCATTAAACTCATAGATTAAGCCTTTTAATCCCTGAAAATTAGGGATCCTTACAAGGCCCATGCAGGGTTCACTTTTTCCCCTAATGTAGTTATTGCTTTCAATGGCACCATGTATTCCTTGTCACTCCCTGATGACTCTACCACTTCTATTACATTTATTTGTGCAGTGGGATTGATTTTATTTGGGTTCTTAGGACAATCTCTAAAAATATGTTTTCTACCACAATCATTGTACTAACCTTCCCAAACTCTCTGAGGTGGTGGTGGGTTAGGAAATGTACACTCTCTGATAAAGTGATCACCTTCGCATCTATAACATGGTCCTCTAGGGGTAGGTGGTCTACTCATTGGCCTTGGGGGTAACGATGCTCTTGGAGTAGTGTACATTAGTGATACATAGTCTTGATCATATCGGAGAGAACCATCATAACTATCAGATCCATATGTATATGGCTCATAGGATTTTCCATACTCAGCCATAGTATTTTCATAGGTGGAATAACTTCCCTAACTAAAGTCATAATATTGGTCATAAGTCTCAGTACTAGTCAATGGGGTGGCTGGTACTATTGCTCTTTCAGGATTCTCTTCAATTTGAGCGAATTTTACTAGGACAACATTTTGTGGGTGAGGTGGTTGTTGTCCTAGTATCAGTTGAGGTTGATTGTATCCTTGATACGCATACGGCCTTGGTGTAGGTGCTTTTTGTTGGTATGGGGGGTATCTATAGGCTTCTCCTCCTTGATCTCTTGGGGGGTATCCGTAAGTCCTAAATGGTGGTTGTGTAGGTCTTGGTTATCGATTGTAAGGAGAATTCTCCGTACTGTGATTTTTGTACCTTTGATCTATGCTACAGTAATGAGTTGGGCCCTAGGCAGGTGGTCTGCTATAGGCATAAGGAGGTGGTGGGACAACTCCCCTATTGCACAAATCAGAAGGGTGGTCACCTCCACAGTGAACGCATCTCTTGAGCATAGGCACTCTCATAGGGTGGTTAGGATAATTCTTCTGTCCTTGGACATTCAGCTTCTTAGCCACTAAATCGGCTATCTCTTCTACATTGTTCCTGGGATTGGAAGTACTGCTAGCACTACAAGAATGTTGTGATATCTCAACCTTTCAATTTCTCCATACTTTCCTTCTGTTTGTCTCCCCAATGAAAGGTTTCACCTTTCACTTTAAGTTGTTCAGACATCGAGACAAGAATTTTTGCATAATTCTTAATGAGTCTTTGATAGAAGGCTTATAAACCTAGGATGATCTATAGCTCTTCCAGGTTCCTAGGGTGTGGCCATTCCATGATAGCGCTTACTTTTTTAGGATCCATCTGGATTCCATTTGGGAGACTATATGCCCAAGGTATGTAACCTCTATTTCGAAAGATTCACACTTTGACTCCTTAGCAAAGAGTTAATTTTCCCTTAACACTTGGAATACTTTTCTCAAGTGTTCCAAGTGCTCCTGTTTTGACCTACTATAGATCAAAATATCATCTAGGAAATCTACTACAAGCTGCCCTTGATAAGGTCATAATACACTATTCATGAGATTCATGAAAGTGGTAGGAGCATTGCTGAGACCAAAAGGCATCACCAAAAACTCATAGTGACCATATCTAGTTTTGAATGCAATTTTAGGAACATCCTTTGCCCTAATCCTAATCTGATGATACCTTGATCTAAAATCAAGCTTGGTAAAATACCTAGCTTGATGTAACTAGCCTTTCGACCTAGGAATCGGAAACCTATTTTTGATAGTTACCTTGTTTAGTGCTCTATACTTTATGCATAATCTCATAGAGCCATCCTTCTTCTTAACCAAGAGCATTGGTGATGCCCAAGGTGAGTTACTAGGTCTAATGAAGCTCGCGTCTAAATAGTCATGTTATTTCCTCTCAACCTCCTCATTCTGGGAAACACTAAGCCTATAAGGTGGCTTACAAACAGGTTTGGTGTGAGTAACTACCTCAATAGCATGGTCAATGTCCCCTCTCTCAGGTGGTAGCCCTCTATGTAAGTCAGTGGGAAAAACATCTTTTAATTCAAACATAAGCTCTTTAAAACCTTTAACAAGACACTTTTGCAAGAAAGAATAGTAAAAAGTCCTATCCACATTTACATTTCTAGCATGAGAATATACATAAGATGAAGTGGTTGTAGAATGATCAAAGTCTTGGCTATACAACAAAAAACTCTCCTATACATGTTGAAAAATGACAAAGACTATACGACTCTAAAGATGAGATGAGAGGTGCACTAGGTAAATCTCTCTCTCTCTCCCCTTGTATACAAAATTCACTTCCATTTCTTTCAAACTCTAGTGTGTTGTTTTGGTAACTATGTTTAAATGTGTCTCCCAACCCCCAAGCTTCTCTCTCCCTAATACAAGGTCTCTCCTCTCCATATTCATGATTTGGAAGTCCATATATTCAGTATAATCATGCATCTTGACTTCCAAAATGGATACCATAGTATCCCATATCCTAATGTCCTCCCTTTGCATCATAGATACTATCTATTTATGTGCTCTAGGCTGCTAGGGAATCTTTGGCTTCTTGAATAGAGCATAGTTTATGAAATTATGAGTAGTAGAGTCATCTATCATGACTCGCACCCTAGTCTTGTGCACACTACCATGAAATTTAACTAAGTCATGTGGTCCAAATGAGGTGACCAAAATGACTATTTCAACCAACATGTGTGCTCAATATCATCGTGCATCACTTCCATTCCCTTGCAACTAGAGCTACCATGAAAAGGAAGTGTCTCCACCTGGTGGACTACCTTTTTGCCCTTATCAGAGGGAGTACTACCCTTTGTTCCTCTCTTCTTTTCTTCCCCCTTCTTGAGTGGACAGTTCCAGTATGAATGGCTAGGAGACAAACACCTAAAACACAAGTTCTCTCTCTTGGCCCTCTCAAACTGCTTAGTAGGTAATCTAGGCCCTTGTGATCTTTGTTTCTTAATAAAGATTTTGTTTTTCCCCATTGATAATTTCTTTCTAAACTTAGTCATACTAAGAGGTCTGAGGGACTAATCTGTATCCATAGGAGTATATTGACGACAGTTATGGTCCTCATACATGTCAGTGTACTTTATTGCCTCCTCAAATGTCTTACGTGCATTTCTTCTTACCTCTCTCTTGATGGCTTTATTTAAGCCCCTAACAATGCCTCTTGTTTTTTGAAAGTCATCCAATCCCTTAAGTTTTAGAATGATCTCCCTATAGTGGGATATGTAGACCATCAAAGGCCTACCTCTTTGAGTGATCCTATCCCACTCATCCGAGTTCCTCTCTTCCTGATTATCGTGAAGAAACTCTTTCAAGAAAAGAGTTTCAAACTGAGCTCATTCCATAGGGATAGAATTTTCCTCTTTGAGACTCATCCACCACTTATTACCACACAGATTAAGCGAGAGACTTGCCTCTAGCACATGATACTCAGGTGGGGTGCCCTTCAATTGATGCAAGTCATTCCATTTTTGCAAACAAGTGTAGATTGCATCCTTATTTCTCTCACGATCGTCCCCTGTAAAAGTAGGTGGCTTAAGGTCTTTTAGGAGGGGAGCTCCCTTAGAACTCTCTCCTTTATGCTTAATAGGAAAAGAAACATCTCTCCTAGTCATGCCTATAAGAAGAAGAGGCGTTTCTCTTTCCTTCCTAGCTAGGAAAGAGGTGACATGTGTCCCAAGTGAAATCATATGAGACTTAAGATGTTCACTAAGAGATTTCATGCTACCAATGTCTCTCTCTAGCCTAAGGGTCTGTTCCTTTAACTCTACAAATTGTTTGTGAGTAATGAAATCATCATAGAGTTCCACATAAGAATGCTCTTCTTCTTGTGGCTCTTTTCCTTCTACCTTTTGCTCAACTTCTTGTTCAAGCTCTACTTCTTCCATCCTATGGTCAAGATCCTCTAGTTGTTTTTCTCTAGGTGGAGAAGTGTTGTTTAAAACTTGTTTACCCTTGGAATCCATATTTCGATCCACCTATTTACTAACTAGAGTGTGTAAAAGGGATGGAAGTAAACTTTAATATGCAAGAAAGAGAGAAAAAGTAGTACTAGAGCAATTCCATGATACAAAATAAAGCTTCTGAAGTGAAATCGAAGCAATATTTGAAGTGTGAAGGTGCTGATCTACAATCCTCACTAGGCCCAAATGAAACTTTAAAATGTCCTATTGGCCCGAGGAGATTCTAGTCACCAAATACCAACAAAAATGATGGAAAAAGCTAAAAAACTAGACTTCACTCTTTGACTGCTATCTCACAAAATATATAAGATTTGATGGCGATATTTGAGACAAAGAAATTTTACAAGATACACTTTCCAATGAGTGTTTAAACACAATAGCTGGTTACATATACAGTGCAATATGAGCTTCACAACAGAGCTATGTACAAAATGATGTGCCGTTGGAAGGAGTCTATGGGAAGAAAAATGATAAAATGACTAGATATGACTATTGGGAGCTCTTGCCTCTTTCTCTCTTTGTTTAGAACATGCTCCCACTCCACTTTTATAAACAACGAGGATGTGAAGAAGTTTGTGCCTCCTTCTTAACTCACCACTTTCATTTGATTGCCCACTACATGCCACTTACTACAAGGCAGATCTTGTATCTTTTACTCATCATGAATTTTGATTAGAATTTTTCCTTTTCTTTTTCTTTTCTCTTCTTTTCCTTTATCTTTATATTTGGTAAATTTATCCAAGCATAGCTCATGTGAAAATGAGCTTGTACATTTATCTTCAACACTCCCCCTCAAGCTCATTTGGGAGTTATCTTCAACCATTTCTTGCAAATTTATCACATCAATAAAACCTTTGAGTTTAGAAGCATCCAAAAACTTTGTAAACATATGTGAAACCTGCTCTTTGGTTCTGGTGAACTTTATCTCCACATCTTTGCTCAATACCTTCTCCCTTACAAAATGGTAGTGGACCTGTATGTGCTTGCTCCTTGCATGAAACATAGGATTGCTTGTCAAGTAAATACTTGACATGTTACCACCGTATACAGGAATGGTTCTAACTTGCACTTCTAGATCAGCCAAAAGCTTTTTAATCCACATTGCTTCACATGTGACAAACGCTAATCCTCTATATTCAGCCTCCATGGATGAAAGTGCAATAGTAGGTTGTTTCTTTGAGCTCCATGTGATAGATTTGCTTCCTATCATGAAGACATAACTTGAGGTTAATCTCCTATCTTTCTTTGAACCTGCCCATTTAGCATCGCTAAAAGCCTTTGACCTACAATTCCTCATCAAACTTGTAAAACAAAGCATGATTAACTGTATGCTTTATGTATCTCAACACTTTCTTGCCTGAATTTAAATGTTCACTTGCCGGGGCTTGCATAAACTGAGAAAGTACACCAACAACATAAGGTAAATTAGGTCTTGTAATGTTTGCATAGATTAATGATCCTACAATGCTTCTGTATGTCATTACATCTTCTCGTAGTTCTCCATCATTTGAGCAAACCTTTGTATTTGTGTCCATGGGTTGAGTGAGTGGTTTGCATTCACTCATTCCAAATCTGAAAAGAACATCCAAAAAGCACTTCCTTTGCATCAAGTAGGTGCCACTTTTTCCATAAACAACTTCAATTCCTAAAAGATATTTCAGCTCTCCAAGATCTAAAATTTTAAACTTCTTACCAAGCTTCCTTTTGATATCTTTAATCCTTGTAACATCAGTTCCTGTTATGATGAGGTCATTGATGTATATGCATATATATACCTCTCTATTTTCTTCCTTCTTCATGTACAATGAAGGATCTGCACTACTTGGGTTGTATCCACATTTAGTTAGATATTCTACCAATCTCTGATTCCATGCTCTTGGTGCTTGCATCAAGCCAAAAAGTGCCTTTTTCAACTTGCAAACAAAGTCTGGATGGTTTTCATCTTCAAATCCAACCGGTTGACTCATGTATACCTCTTCTTGTAGTTCTCCATTGAGAAAAACATTTTTTATGTCGACTTGATATAATGGCCATCTCCTTGAAGCACCAATTGCTATTAATGTTTTGATTGTTCCCATCTTTGCAACAGGGCTGAAAACTTCATCATAGTCTATGCCTTGTGTTTGTTTAAATCCTTTGGCAACTAATCTAGCTTTATATCTCCTTAGTAAACCATCAACATTCCTCTTTACTTTAAACACCCATTTGTTTTGAATAATCTTCATCATTAGGGGAAAAAATGAACCCTGAATGGGCCTTTTAGATTAAGGAGTGATTAGTGATGGACCAATCAGAAGAGGGTGGTGGCCACAGTCTATGCCCTATAAAATACTAGGCTGAAGGGTGGAGAGGGGACATATTTCTCCCTTATTTAATGAGTTGCCTCTAGAGAGAGAATGAATCTCGTAACTCAGTTGGGCCCAAAAATTCAAAATTTCTGAAAAGTTAAAAAACTCATCATAACACCTGAAAATGGACCCCCCATTACTTTTTAGGGTCAAAAGTACTCTTTTTGACCCCAAATTCAAAATCCGTGCATGTTTTGAGCTGAAAAAAATGAGTTTTTTCAAAAATACTCAAAAAAGAGTTATTTCCCTCCTAAACCTCACATTTTCATACCCAGGTCCCAAAAAGTCATCTTTTCCCACTACTTTCACTCTGTAGCACACCATTGAAGCTCCTGTTTCTACACTCCAACCTACCTGCATCTCCTATCTCGAATTACTATTGTAGCTTGAAGACCTTTAGCTTCAATGGCAACATCTAAAGCTTCTAGGCGACCAAAGATGAAATCCTCACATTAAGATGTCACAATATCAAAGCCACAGATGGGCAGTGGCTATCACATGAGTACTCCAAAGGTGCATGGGTGTACATGCAACCCTCTAGAGTTGGGCCTCATCGAGTTAGAGATCGTGGAAATTTAGATCTTCATTGGAAGGGAAAGTTGCTTGGCTTCAAGAAGCATAGAGACAATGGGATGGTTGCTATTGTACAACATGTTTTTACAATGGCAACTATGAAACTTGAAAACTCTAGTAGTATGAGATATCCTGTGAACTGTAAGTATTACTCTACAATATTTTATGTTTTCTTGTGTCGGATATATTTCTGAACTATTTAGATATGTTTTTGTTTGTTTCAGATGTATTTCCTTCTACTTTGGTGGAAGAGCAACCACTTCATAGTCTTACAGGTACTTTCCAGGCATTGCATGCAGATGTTGGTGCACTAGTCTTTCCAAATATATCTCCTGCTCAACTTTACCATGATAGATTTTTCTTTTACATACATAGATATGTTGTACCCTCTACAATGAATGGTTTTGGAAGGTTAGAGAGAATTGAAGTACATTCTCTTCTTAGCTTGGAGTGGCCAAAACCTGATATATGGTCCGTATCATCTTTGAAGCAAAAGATGGTAATGGATATACATAACTCTTTGAAATTCACAAAAGTGTCTAGGTCTGTAGGTTTGCACTGGTCTTTTCCCATTCATTGTTTTGTATATTTATTCCAAGGATTCTCATTCCAAGAGACTTCCACCATGTTCATGTGTAAAGATATCACATATGAGCAAGTCGAAAGTCTTCTTGGTGCAAATTGGGGTTTGATGGAAGGAATTGCAAAAGGTGATAAATATCTCTGTAAAATAGGTGGAACAGGTATAGCATTTCGATATTTGAAACAACGTACTTCATTATACATAAGATTCTACTATGATCGTTGGATGTGCAAACTTGGCAAATGGATACCATTTCAAAGTTCAGAGGGATCTTTGCATTCATTTGAAATAAAGCTTAGATTGCCCAACAATGAAACAGAAACTATTTTAGTGAATAATCATTGGACCTTGGCTAATCTGAGAGAACACTTGATGATTATGGGGTTTGAAGGACTAACTCAATCCATCTTCAAAATTCAAGGACATAAGGTGAGAAATGTTTCATGTTTTTGTTAAAGTAATCTTTTTGTTATTGTTTATTTTACTTTAATGACTTCAATTTGTTGCAAATTGATTACAGGTGGGCAGAAGAATGGAATACAAAATGAAAGTCCCTGTAGATTGGAGCAAAGATGGAACAGAGCTCTCATTGTCATAGTTCTTTTGCAACCTGATAATGTCACTTCTTGGGCCCTAGTCATTGTATCTCATGGTTTTTGCACTTTCAAGAACCTTGTAAAAAGTAGGACAATTGATTCATGTTAGATATTGTATATACCTTATTCTCTGCAATGATAATTTCAAAACTTTTGGAATGTCAAAAATTCTGTTCACTACTTTGAAATGTGGTTGCTCATGTTTTTTTCTGTGCATTATTTTGTCATCCGAAACTCATTTTTTGAAATTGCACTTCTTTATTCTATACTTTTAAAAGTGGGCCCAGTGAATTTAAAAACTTGAAACTGCTATAAAAATGGCTCTATGTGCTCATTTCTCACATTTGCACTCTCAAAGAGCTAGAAAGCACAGACTGCAAGCCTCTAGAAATCTCGCGCACAAGCAATGGCTGCTAGCACTTCCACTCCCATGAAATCTCCTCGAGATTTATTCATGGAGTTTTTGGAAACTACAGACTACAATGGTCGTACAGATTTGTATGACCTAGTCTGTAGAGTCCCTAATCTTGAAGGGACAATAGCCATGAATTCCGATGTGATCGATGAGATCACAGATTTTATGGAACTCTATATTTTAAGATATGCCATAGATATTCCAGCATATGAGTGTAAATGGGTCCCCTGTGACCTGCTTTTTTACATTCATAAAGGAGATGAGGCATTTGCGAAGCGCTTAAAGCGTTTCATGGCGATTGCTGAGGCTTCAGGGCACCTGTTAGATGACACAGTGCCCTTAATTAAACAATTAAATAAGAAAAGGAAAATGGGAAGAAAATATCTTTCCTACATAGCAACAACAATCTTTTTTGTCAATGAGGAGCCCGAACCTTCACCCATGGACCTACCCCATCTTGTTACTGGGGGTTTTGTAGATGACAAGAAGGAACCCCAGACAGAAGCTCTCAACTTATTAGAAGAGAGTCAAAAAATTTCCAGAGAATTTCCTCAAGGAGTAGTGGACAAATTAAAGGAAGCCAGTACACAGAAGAGTCCACCCTCCAACTTAGACCCCGTGGAACCCACTCTACCAGAGGTAGAGATGGAAATGTTTTCAGTTGTACTTGTTGATGGAGAGGAATTTTTGTTCCTGCACGATATTGAGAAGGCATTCGGTCTACGCCTCGACGAATGCCTTAGTATTTTCAGCTCAACCTCGGATGTTCCCATGGACAACACTTCTGACATTATCGAAAAGGCAACAATTCCACTTGGTGAATCAGTTGCGGACACCATTGCATTTGTGTGTGAAGAGATTTTGAGCCATGCCAACCAAGATGCCAGTGAAGAAGATCTAGCCACAGCAAGGGAAAGAATTTTGGAGAAGAAGATTCCAACATCCCCTGTTGTGGAGCAAAGTGGCATGGCCCATTCATCAATTCCACTAGATGCAATGGGAAGAGGAGAGGATGAAGACAGGCTTCAAGATGTAAGTCTCTACTGACATTTATGGTTGTCTCATATTCATACAAGATGTATC
Source organism: Ceratopteris richardii (assembly GCA_020310875.1). NCBI lineage: Eukaryota > Viridiplantae > Streptophyta > Polypodiopsida > Polypodiales > Pteridaceae > Ceratopteris > Ceratopteris richardii. The sequence continues at coordinate 18,533,340 of CM035427.1, forward strand.
TATTTAATTTTATGATTGTCTATGTGCAGGAAACAATTGAAGTGGATAAATTTGCAGCAAGGAGTGGTGGTGACCGTGTTTCCCGGGGCCATGGCTCTTCCTTGGCACAGTACATTGGAAAATTGCCAATGGAAGATTTTGTAATAATCCACAAGGACTTTTCCCCTCAAGGACACTTCATGACTTGGTGTATGAAGGCCTTGAGTAAAGTTTTGTGCCTATCTACAATAATGCAAGGGACCAATTGTATATTTCTAGTTAGGAAGTCCCTTGCCCTTACTACCCTAGGAGTTAACTTTAGAGGGAAAATATTAGGTCAAATAGGAATAGCTTTGGGTCTTGGATTGACAGACCCTCAATTAATATCCCAATCAGTTTTGACTTACCAATTGCCTCTATCTTTTCAGAGAAGAAAGAATGTAGTGGAGAGGCTCAAGGCCAAGAGCCAATTGTAAAAACTTTATAATACCAATGTTTTGTTTTTCCAATTTCCATGTGCATTCAATCTATTATATCTTTATGGTTTGACAATCTCATAACTTTTGCACAGTTTAATCAGTCTTTTTCCATTGTTTCTTGTAATTTGTGTTGCCCAAAATGCATGGAATGGCTAAGGAATGCAAAAAAAAGGCCTGCCACAGAAACGCGGGGATGGGCCCTGCAAAACTTTTGCAGGGCCCATCCCCGCGTTTCTGTGGCAGGCCTTTTTTTTGCATTCCTAGGCCATCCTATGCACTAGGTTACCTGTATTGCAAGTCTATCTTCTCAATTAGCACCTTCACTTGGGGAAATGTGGAACACTCTTCTTATATGCAATAATTAGAGAAAATTAAGACTCCTCTAGGTGCATATAAGCATGCAGCAGTAAATCAGTGCATGTATGTATGTTCATAAACATTGCTTAGCTATTGGTCAAGGGTTTAGCATGCAATGCACTCTAGCCAAGGCCAATCATATGCCCCCATGTGCATGGCATGGGTTTTCATGGCTTGGAAATGCCAAAAAAAGGCCTGCCACAGAAACGCGGGGATAGGCCCTGCAAAACTTTTGCAGGGCCCATCCCCGCGTTTCTGTGGCAGGCCTTTTTTTGGCATTTCTTGGCCATGAAATGCATTAAATAGCATTACCACTTACAAGTACAGAAAAAAGAATGATACAACTATGAAAAACACTTCAAAGATGTACTGGAAAAACACACCTACAAACATAGGAGAAATAAACTTCAAAACATGTACACTAAGAGATAAAGATTTGGGAGAGCAAATATGAGAAGACAAAGATTATATTCATCATTTGGGTTATACAAAATATTCATCGTATGGAATATACAAAAGGTTATCCAAACAAGGGAGTACAAATTATGGTTAATGGTTATTCCCTCTAATTCTCCTAGCTAGCTGCAAATCTTTAGGTTGTATTGTCACTCTCTTTGCATGGATGGCACATAGGTTAGAGTCCTCCAACATTGATATAAGATACGCCTCTGCAGCTTCTTGGAGAGCTTCAATGGCTATCCCTTGGATACGAAGTCCAGCGCAATAGCGTTGGATCTCTTCCTTCACAACTCTTGCAAATGACCTTCGTGGAATCAGAAGCTCCACAAACTTTTGATAGTGTTGAATCTCCGCAAAGGCTCTGGTTTGCTTTCTGCGCCTTTGTGGTGCTCTTGCATTTGGGGGGATGTTGGGTTGTGGTCGTTGTGGTCTACGACGTGGTTGATAGTTCTTCTTTCTTCTTGGAGGACGCCTAGATGGTCCTGCCTCATCATTTACTTCCTCTGCCCGACCTTGCTCTCTTTCTTCATCGGTTGGTCTTTGTCCTTGTCCTGGGGGGAGTGTCTTGCCTCCTTGTGTTACTCGATGGTTCACGGGGATATCATCATTGTTCCATGGTGGCTCATTTATACTTTCTTCATCTGAGGAACTCGATAAATTTGATGTCTCAATCACAACTCGTCTACGTCCTCGTTGTTTGGGCCTTGCCTTCACTGGTGTCCTGATTGGGGGCTCATCATGAGATGCAGAAGGGGAATAATTTATTTCTTGGGATACATCTCTCTCTGGTGAACCTTCATCCCCCTGCGATGCAATGCTACCGGACTGTGTCCCTGCACCCGAGTTTCGTCTTGAAGAGTGGCTTGTGGTTCGACGCTTCTTGTGGGGTGTCATCCATGTTGGGCGCTGAGTACCTTGCACATGGCTAGGGTAGACGACATGATCCTTCCTAGCAGTCTGCTTTGTGCGTGCCATTCTCTTAGATTGTAAAGTGGTAAAATGAGGAAGGACACTTCTATTTATAGGCTTTCACTTAAGAATTGTCCTGTTCACATTTAAATGGATAAAAATTAGTTTTAAGACATTAAAAGTATATTCAAAAAAATAGTAGAATTTTATTTGAAGTGAAAGGGGTTATAAAAACCTTGAAAAGTATAATGCATTTTAAGAGTTTGGAAATTATTTCCAAGCAGAACCCTCGCAGACTCTTTGTGAACGCCATTGGGCATGATGTTCGGGTCCTGACGATGACATCCACTTCTCTCTTGCAATATCATGTTGTAGCTTTCGTGTAATCTTTGCTAGTTGTGACTCACATGCCTTTTCCATTACATATTTTCTAGCAAATGTCGCACGAAAGAACCAATTGAACATTTCTTCTAAATAGTTTGATTGGAGTAGACCACCCCCATGACGAGTGTTTTTAAAGTAAACACCTCTAGCCCTGTAATGTGACTTCTCCATTCCTTGTGTACTAAAAATGTCCAGTGACCCATATCGATTCATAAAATATGCTCCTTGTGCAAAAAGAATATGCTATGATCTGGTCAATAAGATATACACATAGTGTTTAAGACCAAATAAAAAATTGTAAGCGAAACTTACTATGTAATGTGTAATGTTGCTTTCTCCCCAAGATAGGATGAATGACTGTGTAAACTCCTTCAAAGTCACTTGGAATAATTCTCGTTGTGAAGCATTAGTGGAAGCCAAACACATCAAATGTAACAATTGATCGAAGGATGACCAAACCTTCTTTCGCTTGTTAATGAGATCAACCTGACTATCATTGTCAGTTGTAATTGAACAGAGGTCCTTCCAAAGCTCCCATTTCCCATCATCTTGACTATTCACATCTTTTTTAAAGAAACGTCGTGCCTTCTTCCCAGTCATTGAAACTTGTTGTAAAATCTCTTGAGACTCACCATACTTCTTAACAACTAAAGATACGTGGCCACCATGACAACCTATAGAATTCAAAAGATCTTCTATTTTCTGGATTGCTATTGTAGACCTCTCTAGTGGTTTCATTGCAAATGCATATTCAACATGGAGCTTCAAAAGCCTATCAAAGATCCTCATGAATGCATGCAAAGTACAAAAGTGAACATTGACTAATGGAAATGGGATAATGGGGTTCCAATCATTGCTTATTTTATCACGAGTCGGTTCCTGTAACATTGGACACCTCAAAAGTGATATCTCCCATTCCCTGTGATTCAATGAGTCTGTTTCATCAATTTCTTCAGAGTCATCAACTCTCGTCAATGCCCTTGCATGTTTAGACTGTCTCTTAGATCCTTTGTAACCTTGTGTACAATATGGGCAAGGATAGAGAGAAGATGCTCCTTGTTTACAACCTAACATGCATTTTATACTCTTAAGGTCTCCACCCAAATGCCATTCTACATCAAAATCACCTATATCATCTACAAAAAGCTTTTGCCCATGTATTTGAGAAGAGATTACTTCCGTAATCCACGGAGTCCTACTAAAAATCCATGAAATAACATTATTTGTTTCTTTGGGAACTTCTATAGCACCTAACCACCAGATATCTCTCTCTGATTGCACACTGTAAGTCAAATGGTCCCTCCCTCCTAAAGTTTCATCACTCATTGCATGGTCCATAATTTCGTTCATTAGCGTCACACTCAACCTTTCTAGTCGCCGACCCTTTATGATTTGACACTCATCAAGCTTCAGTATGAACTTTAACTTAACATTACAGTCTGCACAAAAGAGAAAACATTATCTTAATATGACACTTGAATGCAATAGAACTTCAACACCAAATAAAATGTAGTAGGGGTACCTTTGATTGTTGAACTATAAAAGTGAACCATTGCTTGTTGAAGCTTCTGAAGGTCCACAAATATATTGTTGAATTTAGTGTAAGTAAATCCTTGTGTAGATAGGATTTTTGATTGCTTCTTGGGAATATTTGGATGATAAATAGAGGCAGGCATAGTTTCTTCTATGAATAAATATTGTCCAATAGTACGAGTCACATCCTCATTTGAAGTTTTTTTATTGATAGACAATTTATATGGGCATGGAAATATACTTTGAAAAATACCTTGTGATTGTAAGGCTTGCCTGAGAAGGGTGTACATTGCAGTATACCCATTTCTACTGATGCCTGCTTCGTCACATATTGCCTGCACATCTTGCACTGTGATAAGATTTTTTAACTTCTTTGAAAACTCAGCTTCAACAACAACTCTAATACACTTTCCTATGCGTGAGTCTAAAGCAGAAGTGATTTCTTTGGTGTTTATACAGCTATTCATCAGCTTGAATTGGTCTTGTGTTGTTGATGAAGCAGTTATGTCTTCAATAAACGACCTACACAATGAAATATTCCATTACAAATCTTCATTAAAAAATATAAAAGTAAAACAAACACTCACCTTGTTGCATATATACGTCGTTTGCGTGCTCCACCACCTTTTGAAAGAGCTTCAAAGGATGACAATGATCTTTTCTTATGTCTCATACCAAGTGGAGTCTCTTTCAGCTGCTGGAGATTGGCAGTTAACTTTGAAATTGTGCTTTGTTTTGCTTCACAATCCTGTTCCAAATCTGCAAGTTGTTTTTGTAAAGATATGATTGTGCTTTCTAAAGTGACCACCCTCATATGATGGATGTGATGTTGTTGGAACCAATACTTAGCAGTAGCAAGTGAATGTGTAGATAATCTCTTGCGGTAACCTAATAGTCCAGCTTCACCCGCACCAATGAACTGAAGTAAAGTTGAGAGGTTATGGAATGTTGGATGGTAAGAAGATATTGGATCAAGAGGATAGAGTGAACCATAAGCCCAAAGATCAATACTTTTTTCTCCAGCTGCACGACGTTCATTTTGAGAATTGGCATCATTGTTGCATCGTGTATTTGGAGCAAACTCTCTAGGCACACGAACATGGATACTTGTTGATGCAGGAGCATGAGGACGTTCTACTGTGAAGTTTGTGATACATGTCAACACCATCTTTGCTAATGACCAACAATATCAAAAACAAAGATGAAAAACCGGTTGGAAGGGAGTCTAAAGCATAGGTTTTGCTCAAAAAATGTGTTTTCTTGTATGTGTATGGGTTAAAGTGTATTTTTCCACTGAGTATGGCTGAAAATGATGAAATTTGAAAAAAGTCATTTTTTGGGGGAAGCATAGTCACGGATTTGATGATGTGGCACTTACTTTTGGAGGGAGTTTGAAAATTATACTTTTTCTAAAAGAAACTTCAGAAAATGGGCCCAAAAAAGTAACTTCTGACATATATATTAAAAAATAGGCTCTTTTGAGTTAATATACACTGAAAATGAGACTTTTTAAAAAAATTCATTTTTTTATTCAAATACATGTACGAGTTTGATGATGTGGAAAGTAGATTCTCTTTCTCTCTCTCTAGAATAAGAAAGAGAGAGGCCTATTGAAGCCTAAAAAAAAGCCTACTCCAGCCTACTAAAAAGTGCCCTATTAAATGCACTTTGTCCCCTTAAACAAGAACAGAATTAAGCTTAATCCCTAAAAATTAGGGATCCTTACAAGGCCCATGCAGGGTTCATTTTTTCCCCTAATGTACCTTCTTTCTTTGGCACTAGATCCCATGCGTGATTATCTTTGAGAGCTTTGATCTCCTCTTTCATAGCTTGTTTCCATTCCTTTTGTGTCCAAGCTTTTTCATATGTCTCACGTTCTTTGTTTTTGATATCCTGCATCATGTATGCAAAATGTTTTGCCATGAAACTATCATAACTTAGCCTTTGAGTTGGATACCTTGTCCTTGAAGATCTTCTTTCATTGCCTTTAGAAATTTGCTTCTTTAACTTATTCAGATTTACCTTCAGATTGATTACCTTTTCATACTCTTCTTCATTGCATCTATCTCACTATTTGGAGTAGCAAGTTTTCGGCTTTTCTATAAGCTGAATTTGGAGACAAAGAATGACTCCCCCTCCATGTTGAACATACTTCATATGATATAGATGACTCTGGACCTGAAACCTTTATGCTTGATTGTTGAACTTCTCTTTGATTTGTTCCTTCATAATCATCACAATCTTCTTCAAGAATCTTTTCCTTTCCTTTATCTTCATACCATGGTCTTAGTTCATCAAAGACCACATCTCATGAGACTCTTACTTCCTTTGTTCTAGGTTTGTAACACTTGTATCCTTTTTTCTCCATCGAGTAGTCGATGAAAATCCATTTTTCTGACCTTGATTCCATCTTTGTTCTAAATTCTTGTGGAATGTGAACAAAGCAAACACATCCAAACACTTTGAGGTGTGTAAGGATCAGGTTTCTTACCAGAATATACCTCCTCTAGAGTCAAGTGATGTATTCTTGATGTTCTGCACCTATTCATCAAGTAAATGGCGGTTGTGGTAGCTTCAGCCCAATAGTACAATGGTACCTTCATCTCCTTGAGCATGCATCTTGCAATTTTAGAGATTTTCCTATTTTTCCTCTCATCTACTACATTTTGTTGTGGTATATACCTACAAGTAAACTGCCTTTTGATCCCATTCTCTTGTATAAAATCTGAAAATTCTTTGGAGAAGTATTCTCCTCCACCATCGAAACTTAAGACCTTCCTATTTCTTTTTCAACTTCAACTTTGAATCTTTTGAATATAGAAAACACCTCTGATTTTTGGTTCATACAAAACAACCCTACCTTTCTTGAGTGATCATCAATGAAGGTGATAGAAAATCTATTACCATCCATTGATACCTCTTGGCTTGGTCCCCATACATCTGTATGTATTAAATCCAAGACATTCTGGGCCACATAATTGCTCCTCTTGAATGGTTGCCTCGTTTGCTTTCCTAGTTGACAAGCTTCACATAACTTATGTAGACCAATGCTATTAAATTTTCGAAGACCTCTTACCACTTCATGTTTGCTCATGTCCTTTAGGTTTGGAATGTTGATGTGTCCTATTCTTTTGTGCCATAAGTCCAGCTCTGAAATCTTCTTGTTCCCACATTGAATGTACATTCCATGTGGATGTTGGATGCCAAAGTGAGCCTCCTTCCTTCTCTTCTACCTTGAGCTATGACCTTGAAGCCTTCCTTTGGATTCTTTATGAAGCACCCATTCTCATTGAACATGACATGATAACCCATGTCTACCATTTGTCTTATTGAAATTAAGTTCTTTGAAATTGTAGGAACATGAAGAACATTAGATAGTTCCTTTGCTCTACTGGTATCTCTAAGCTTTATATCTCCAATATGTTCAATCATGTGTTGAGTACCATCACCTATTTCAACACATCCTTTTCCACTTGGTATCTGTAGATTAGTGAACAAACTTCCTTGGCATGACAATACATGTGGAAGGGAGTTAATTAAGATGGAAAGTACATATGATCGTACACTAATGTTGTTTGAGAAGGAAAGTACATATAATCATATATGAGTATACTGACAATATAGATACATGGAGATACATCTCATCTCTGTCGAAATTATCAACACATTATGTTAAAAACAAATTCTCGCCATTGCTAGTTAAAAAAAGTGACATACATAAATAATAGCAAGGCGATTCAGAAGGCAAAGATGTACTCGGCTCTTAGCATATGGTATACAAGTACACACACATTTCAATATGCCAAAGGCCACTCAGAAAGCATGATTAACAGAGCTTATCCCGATCAAAGCCCATGTCAAAATTCATAATTTATAGGTCTTTGAGCGGCGGAATCCATTATATGAAACATTGGTGGAGAGAAGATTACGAATAATGTCAAAGGAGTTAAGGAATCCATTATATGAAACATTGGTGGAGAGAAGATCAAAGCCCATGTCAAAATTCATAATTTATAGGTCCTTGAGCGGCAGTTAAGGAATCCATTATATGAAACATTGGAGAGAAGTTAAGGAATCCAGCAGGCATGGTTTAGCGGATGTGCCTTGTACTCCCAGGCAGATGGCCAGGGTTCAAGTCTCGCCTGGGGCTGGATGCGAAAGAGTTCCCCAAGATGGGTGCCTCTACCTTATGAGGTCGGGTGTGTACTCTCAAAAAGAAGTCTCGCCTGGGGCTGGATGCGGAAGAGTTCCCCAAGATGGGTGCCTCTACCTTATGAGGTCGGGTGTGTGCGTCTTTCCAATTCATTGTACTCTCAAAAAGAAGTCTCGCCTGAGGCTGGATGCGAAAGAGTTCCCCAAGACGAGTGCCTCTACCTTATGAGGTCGGGTGTGTGCATCTTTTCAATTCATTGTACTGTCAAAAAGGAAAAAAATAAGATTACGAATTATTTTTCAGACTCAAAACAGTGTTCAAATTTTTTTTCAGTAGGACGTAACGCATGCGCAAATAGATTGATTGAGAGAGAGAGGCACTGAGCAGTTTCATGTCATCATTGCAAATTATCTCAAACAATTGCAGATACGTGCGTTCCGAGCGTTGACGGATGTCACAAATAAACCACCCCCGATTGCCCATCGCCGATCAACCTCAGAATCAGACTCCTGACTCATTTTTCATTTTCTGGGCCAGGAGCCAGTTGGAGCTGGTAATCAGAAAAAATTGATTGCTGATCGAAGACTCTGATCTCACGTAACGCAAGATTATCTTTGAGAGAGAGAGAAAAAATTGATTGCTGATCGATGACTCTGATCTCACATAACGCAAGATTATCTTAGAGAGAGAGAGAGAGAGGGAGAGAGAGATTTGTGGGTAGGTGTGTGTGTTTGCGCCAGCATTCCGGCGCGCGTATGTATGTGTGTGAATTTAGGCGAGCAGATGCTAGTGGAGGAGATCGACAATACGCACTTGTTAATCTTGTTCTCTTAAAGCATCCAATTTGATTTTCACTTTCTTTCTCTTTCTCCTGTTCGAGGATGACCTCTACTTGAGTCAGATGATCAGTGCATAATCTTCCATCCATCTCGATGCTTCTAACTCCTCGGAAAGGCTTAACAAAAGGAAAGCTGAAGAAGCAACTGAACAGAAACGTTCAATCTGTATGGTCTGCAGGATCTGGGGACTGCAGCTTGGCTCGAGACCAATCGCTCGTTGCAATTCTTGTTTCTGAACTAACTAGACTCTTGACGTAGTTTCGGACCAGGCTTCATTCCCCTAATCCTTCAGATCGCAACTTCAACTTGTGTTCACATAGAGAGAGAGAGAGAGAGAGAGAGAGGCTTAAGAGAAGTTATGTGTGATTAAACCTATAGCACATCCATCTTGTGTTAAGAAAACCTATATGTGCATAAAGTTATGAAGCTCATGGTACCATCTGCTTTTATCTCGTCTAGCAAATGCTACTCGGATCCGCGTGGGTCGTCAGCCTCATTTAAACTATCTCGAGATCCAAGACGGTGTTCCGAAACTTAATGCAGACGGCACATACATTCTATCGAGCCCTAAAATTTTGTTACAGGAAACGGATTGCAACGTCACAGAATAATGCGGGAGAGAAGATGAGATATGCCCTGATTTTTTTCTGTTCGCATTGAAGTGCAAGTTGAATGGGCACAAACCATTAAGAAAGTAGTTCACTACTATGCGCATAACTTGCCCAGACATTGTTCCGATACATTGTTCATGAAATCGTTTTTTCTTTGATGTAACAGAAAGCTTGACCTTGTTACTGCTGAAATCGGGAAGTCTTCTTCCTGCATAATCGTCATTTCTATCGAAGCCACGAAGATTTAAGTTCTCTTTTCGTGGCGCACAATAACCATTTTGGTCAGCATATAGCTCGCGCTGTTGCACAGCGTGCACAGAAACGGCTGTGAAGAGAATACGCTACGCCCACGGTTGCTTGAGAATTTGTTTCTGTTCGCTGTACCAGAGAGAGAGAGAGAGAGAGAGAGAGAGAGAGAGAGAGAGAACATGCATGTTGCTTTCTATGTTCTCTAAATGGAGAGCACCTCGATCATGTAAAGTTGTCATATTCCTATGCACCACCATCTCGTGACCACTGACAATTCGTCCTGAATCATCGTTGATTTCAAGGAAAATGTATCAGTGCTCTGTTCTTGGATTCATGTGATCGATTCCAAGAAGATACAAGAGTTGGGAAGTCATGTGATCGACACACTGGGCTCTAAGAAATATAGTGATATATAATCAATCTGCTTGATGCGTTGAGAGAACACCCGCTTTGAACTCTGCCTTCATTCAGCAAAGGATTTTTATTGCTTAGGCCTCGTGTCCTGCGGTCTGCCTCTGTCGACGCATATCTGCTTCAGTAACTCCCATTTTGCATTCTCTTTTTGTCCATGGAATGGGTACTTCATTTTGCATTTACGTATGCCATATATGCTTCCTTCGATGATTAAAACAAGTTGCATGGGAGAAATAAAGTCGGGCTCACACAGAACCAGCAGTACAAACTGTCAAAAGTGTACTGTTCGAGGTGGAATAGTGAGAAAATAATTAGTTTCACCAGTCATGTGTTCACACAAGAAAGTGGAACTGTGCAAAAGTTATTTTTGTGCCGCCGCCCTATGTGAACACAAGGGATGGCAAAACAAATACTTTTTCTTTACATAAATTTTTACAAATACATAAAAAGGGATAAAACAGTTAAAGCAAATACCCTTAACAATTACATAAACAAACATATCTTGTTACGATACATTGCATTGAAATGAAGCATAATGTAATTGGTACAAGAGGTTATGATGACGATGATAATGTATCCATCTCTTCCAAAGCTTCATTTTCAAAATGCTTTTGCACATTCATTCTTGCTTGCTCTTTGTACATTATGCTTGCAATCCTGTCTTGTCGCTCTGAGTTGCTCCCAAGATCTATTGCTTCCTCATTAGTGCACTGACCACGATCCATTACTTCTTCTGATCCCACGCCATGTATTGCGCATAGCTCTTCCAAGGACATGGATACTACTCTTTCAGTCTCTTTCTAATTGCCCATTCTGACTTACCAATTGTGCTTCTCCTTCTCGAACCCAATCCATATCAAAAGCATCTCCATGAAAAATGCAAATGTTATGGAGTACAAGACATGTAGCAACAAGATCTAGCATATAACATAGATCCATATCACATCCTTTTAATAGGATCCAAAATCTTGCTTTCAACATGCCAAAATTTCTTTCAATTAGCATCCTCGTACATGACTAGATGAAATTCCAATGATACTTAAAAGACGTGATAATCCTTCTTTACAATCTTTGAATGGGACTAACATGTACCTCGAGAAGGATATGCACAATCACCAACCAAGCAATACTTACCTAGTTGACCTCTTGCACATCTCTATCCTAATTCATTTATTGTGAACTTAAGGGAATCATGCATTGATCCTACCCATCCTACATCATAATTCCAAAAAGAGCAATTGGAAGCTATTGTTATTTGCAACAAGATAGAGTGAAAAACTTTGCAATTGATGTAATCAACATGATTTTTATTGGGTGTGTGTAGAAGTGCAAAAGACACACGAGAAGTACACACAAGGAGCACAAATGCAGCAAGACACTTAGAGAAGATGGATGGCTAGAATACCTCTGTCTTGATGATGAACTGAACTTAAGAAAGAGCTGAATAATATCTCTTAGTACAAAGTACCACCACATATGAGTGTATCATGTATGTGGTAACATGGTGGAGAAATCCTCTAGCTAGCACTAGAGTATAAAGTGCCCATATAGGGAAAAGGTTCACATCAAAGCTACTCAAGGAATACACGTGTAACAAACCCCCTTGGATTGAATGATGTGAGCACATATAGAGATTGACAGATCAGCCTCGACAAGGTAATAAGCCTAAAGCTTTGCGAAAAGCTTCAAACTTTTCCCATGGAAGAGCTTTGGTGAATATGTCTGCCACATTGTCTTCTGTAGGCAAATATACCAAATCAATATATCATGCATGAAGGCGCTCTTTCACATAGTGATAATGCACATCAATATGTTTGGTACACACATGAAACACTTGGTTTCATGCAACAACCAAAGCACTCTGACTATGAGTGAGAATATGTGTAGGAGCATCAATCTCCATGCAAAGATCCATCAACAGGCGTCTCAACCATATACACTCCACTGTAGCTATGAAAACTACCCTGTACTCAGCTTCACAACTTGATGTCACCACTGTAGGTTGCTTCTTACTCAACCAAGATATGCATGAGTCTCCAAGGAAAAAGCAATTACCAATAGTGGACATGTGAGGATCATAACATCTAGCCCAATCACTATTTGTAAAAGCATGCAAGCATGGCTGAATCTCTTCCATAAAAGAGACCTAAGCTCAAAGTGCCTCTGAGATATCTAAACACACATCTTATTGCTTGCAAATGCTTAGTGCAAGGGCTATGCATAAATCAACTCAACTGGGAAACTACATACTGTATATCCGGCTGGCCTTGTGTTGCATGCATATATAAGACATCCCACAGCTTGCTAATAAAGAGAAGTGTCAAATGCATCACTAGAATCCTCAACTGAGAACTTGAATCGTGTCTCAATTGGTGTGTAAACTAGCTTGCAAACTTCAGAGTTAAAATGTTGAAGTAGTTTTTCAACATACTTAGCTTGATGCATAACAATTCTCCCCTCAACAGATACAAACTAGATTTCAAGATAATAGCTCAAAACACCAAGACAAGTGACATCAAAAGTATGCTACAAGTTAGCCATAAGAATGTCAAGTTTTGCATCACATGACCCACTCAAGGGTATGTCCTTGACATAAAGAACAAACACTGTAAGATTAGCCCCATCTTTACGTACATAGAGTGTGCTTTCAATTGAACTACATGTGAATCCAAGAGCAACCAAGTGCTTATGGATTTTGTCATACCATGCACGTAGAGCTTGCTTGAGACCATACAAGGATTTATGCAAGCGACAAACCATATGCTCTTTCCCTTTCATAGCAAATCCAAGAGCTTGCTTCACATAGACCTGTTCTTGCAAATCACCATTCAAGAAGCCTCTTTTTATGTCCAACGAATATACTTTCCAACCTCGATGGGCAGCCAATGCAACCATGACACAAATGGTATTCATGTGTGAAGTAGGTGAAAAAGTTTCCTCATAGTCGATGCCATATTGTTGTGCATATCCTTTGGCAACCAATCTAGCTTTGTAGCAATCAATGCTACCATCAAACTTTCTCTTAATCTTGTAAACCCACTTTGTGCCAATGACATTCTTTCCTTTTGGCAATTCACATAACTCCCAAGTACCATTCCTATGTATGGGATCCATTTCTGATTGCATAGCACTCATCCATTGTGGATCGTCACATGCATCTTCAAAAGAAAGTGGCTCTTCATTACATGTTGTTGCAATAAGAGAGTAATCCACAAAATTACTTGATGCATGGTGAGAACTTGATCTTTTCTACCAAGTAAAGGTGCACTTAATTTGCTGTCGTGCAAAGTTTGTTTCAGCCACTTTGGCATAGTTTGTACTGATAGACATGGATTCATTATGCACTACATCACCAATATGTACATCATGCGTGAGCTGAATTTCATGCTCATTTTCAGCCATATCTTGATGCAAATGTTCAACCATATGTGGCTGGAAATTTCCAATAGTTTTGATATTTTTTGGTTGAAAATTTCAGCCATGTTTGGATGGAAATTCTCTACATTTTTAGCTCTATTATGCTAGAATTTTTCAGCCCCTTGAGGCTCAGTTGGCTGGTCTACATGACCAGAGTCAAATGCAACATTTTGCAACAATGACATGAGTGTATCAAACACATCTTGTGAGCTAACTGTTGGATCGAATGATGTGAGCACATACAGGGAGTGACAGATCAACCTCAAAAAGGTAATAAGCCTAAACTTTGCGAAAAGCTTCAAACTTTTGCCATGGAAGAGCTTTGGTGAATATCTCTGCCACATTGTCTTGTGTAGGCACATATACCAAATCAATATCTCTTGCATGAAGGTGCTCTCTCACATAGTGATAATGCACCTCAATATATTTGGTCCATGCCTGAAACACTAGGTTTCGTGCAACAACCAAAGCACTCTGACTATCAGTGAGAATATGTGTAGAAGCATCAATCTCCATGCAAAGATCCATCAAGAGGCGTCTCAACCATATACACTCCACTGTAGCTATGCAAATGCCTTGTACTCAGCTTCACAACTCGATTTCACCACTGTAGGTTGCTTCTTACTCAATCAAGATATGCATGAGTCTCTAAGGAAAAAGAAATTTGCACTAGTGGACACGCGAGTATCATAACAACCAGCCCAATCACTATCTGTAAAAGCATGCAAGCATGGCTGAATATCTCTTCCATAAAAGAGACCTAAACTCAAAGTGCCTCTAAGATATCTAAACACACATTTTACCGCTTGCCAATGCTTGGTGCAAGGGCTATGCATGAATTGACTCAACTCGAAAACTGCATACTGTATATCCGGCCTTATGTTGCATGCATATATAAGACATCCAAAAGCTTGCTAATAAAGAGAAGTGTCAAATGCATCACTATAATCCTCAATTGAGAACCTGAATCATGTCTCAACTGGTGTGGAAAGTGGCGTGCAAACTTTAGAGCCAAAATGCTGAAGTAGTTTTTCAACATACTTAGCTTGATGCATAAGAATTCCCCCCTCAACGGATACAAATTGGATATCAAGATAATAGCTCAAAAGACCAAGATAAGTGACATCAAAAGTATGCTGCAAGTCAGCCATAAGAATCTCAAGTTTTATCATATGACCTAGTCAAGAGTACGTCATTGACATAAAGAACAAGCACTCTAAGATCAGCCCCATCTTTGCATACATAGAGTGTGCTTTCAATATTTGAACTACATGTGAAGCCAAGAGCAACCAAGTGCTTATGGATTTTGTCATACCATGCATGTGGAGCTTGCTTAAGACCATACAAGGATTTATGCAAGCGACAAACCATATGCTCTTTCCCTTTCATAGCGAATCCAGGAGGTTGCTTCACATAGACCTCCTCTTGCAAATCACCATTCAAGAAGGCTTTTTTTATGTCCAACGGATGTACTTTTCAACCTCAAGGGGCAGCCAATGCAACCATGCTACGAATGGTAGTCATGCATGAAGTATGTGCAAACATTTACTCATAATCGATGCCGTTGTTGAGCTTATCCTTTGGCAACCAAATAGATTTGTAGCGATCAATGCTACCATCAGACTTTCTCTTAATCTTGTAAACCCACTTTGTACTAGGCTGAATTTCATGCTCATCAATATGCACATCATGCGTGGGCTGAATTTCATGCTCATCATCAACATGTACATCATGTGTGGGCTGAATATGTGGCTCGAAATTTCCAACAGTTTTGACATTTTTTGGCTGAAACATTTCAGCCATAATTGGTTGGAAATTCTCTGCACTTTTAGCTCTATTATGCTGGAATTTTTTAGCCCTTTGAGCTTGAGTTGTCTGGTCTACACGGCCATAGTCAAGTGCATCATTTTGGAACAAAGGCATGAGTGTATCAAACACATCTTATGAGCTAATTTTTGGCTGTTTTTTGCATCCAACTAGAGGGAAAACTGAATTTTCAGCAAATACCACATCTCGACTCACAATAATTGTGTTTGTCAATGGAAGATACAAACAATATCCCTTACTTTCAACACTATTACCAAGAAAAATACATTTCTTTGCCTTGTCACCAAGTTTTTGATATTGTTGTGATGGCACAAGAGCATATGCCAAAAAACCAAATACACACATATGACTGACCATAGGCTTATGTCCATTCCAAGCCTCATAAGGAGTGATGACTCTCAATGCTTTTGTAGTGCATAGATTCAACACACAGTTTGCACACATGACCGCTTTGGCATCCAAAACTTATCAGGAAGGTGCTTTCCTTCTACCATACATCGTGCCATTTCAAGTAGATTCCTATTGTTACACTTAGCCAAACCATTCTAGTGAGGTGTATATGGCACTGTACATTGGTGTGAAATACCCCTTTCACGAAGAAAAGCACTAAAATCATGTGACATGTATTCACCACCACGATCTATGCATAGAGTCAAAAGCTTTTGTGATGAAAGATTTTCAGCCATAGCTAAAAATGCTTTGAAGCAAGAAAATATCTCATTCTTTGCTTTCATAGGACACATCTATGTGTGGTGAGTAGCATCATTAATGAAGGTAACAAAATATACATGCTTTCCAAAAGATGGAGTCCTAACGGGACCGCATACATCACTATGAACAAGCTGCAATTTTCTTGTAGTGTGCATATGACTATCTTTTGGAAAAGAAGCATGATGCATATTTCCCAGAATGCAACCTTCACATGCATGCTTTTCAATGGACTCAAGTGTAGGCAAACCAATAACCATGTCCTTCTTTTGTAAGTAAAGCAAACTATTGAAGTTCAAGTGACCAAGATGTGCATGCCAAAGCTCCATTTCAGCCATGGAAGAAGTATGAGCAACCAAGGCATTCAAGGTAGCCCTCTTGTATGTATCCATGCGATACAAACCATTACATAATGTACCGGACATCACGATAATATCACCATTGATGAAATCATGAACCATACATTTATCATCAACAAAGTGTACATGAAGTTCAACTTTCACAATCAACAGAACTGAAATTAAGTTCTTCTTGATATCGAGTACATACAATGCATTTTTTAAGAGAATCACACCTCCATTTATAGCTATAAGCTCAATTTCCCATACTCCAATGATAGGATAAGAGGCACTTTTGCACACACCACATGTCCTCCTTTGGGTGCATCTTTCAAAGATGCAAAAAATCTTTTGCATGATGTTATGTGCTTTGAAGCACCACTATCAAAGAACCAATCGGAATCAGCCTCACTCACATGAACCATAGTCCCGAACCACCTATTGATCTCTCTTTAGATTCAAGTGCACATGGAGCAAAGAATGTTAACACAAAGAGAGAGAGAGAGAGAGAGAGAGAGAGAGAGAGAGAGAGAGAGAGAGAGAGAGAGAGAGAGAGAGAGAATACAAAGCATGTGGCATTTTAAGCGAAGGCCTCGTGAAGTACATAAAAAAAGATTTCATTTCCTTACTTTAGATAGAAAAATTGCATTGGACATTGTGAAGCATTGTCATGGTTTTAAATGTTTGCATAAATTGAGAATGAAGAAACCAAAGTAGCTAAGGGAGAAATTCTTCCATGGAGATAGTGAAAGGCAAGCTTTATACCTTGTTTCTCACATGCAAATGATTGAGGATAACATGTTAGAAACACATGTTGATTTTGAATATTACTTTAGTCAAGGGATCCGATGTTATAGGGCTTCATTTCAAATTGCGATGGGCATGGTGAATTGCAAAACACATAAGATTCAGCAAGGTATTATATGTGGAGATCTCAATTTCGATACATATGAGAGACTTGAGACCAGAGGTTCTATATGTCATCATGCAATGAGTTGCATGATGAACTATTTTAGTTTGCATTGTGAAGTTATGCCTACAACTAGAAGGTTACACTTGTCAGATAACTTTACTCTTCGAGAAGTATTTCAAGTTTATAAAGGAAAGTGAAAATGAGAAGTATGTCCTATATCAACATTTTACTTGATAAATGGAAAGATGATTTTGACAATGTGAGTATTCCTCATAAGTTAGAATGGGTGAATGCTTAATTTGTGCCACTTTGAAAAACATGGCAAAGGGGGCCACATCCTTGCAGCACTTAGGGGGCACAACCAAGGTCAATCTGAAGGATTATACCTTTAGAGATGTACCACCCCTACAGTGGAATCCTATCCACAAATCGCAAGAAGTTTCAATCTCTGTGCATTCTGACAGCTCACTTGATCCATCCTGGATGCATGAAGATACTCATTTGTGGATGTGCAAAATTGTAGAGGAAGAGGAAAGGCATTTAAAATCAAGAGAACAAGGAACTTCTCAAGGAGATAGACTAGTTACAGACATAACCTACACATCGATGATCATTCTAGATGAGGAGTTTGAGCATCATGGTTGGGTAGAAATCTTAGCCGCCATGGACATTGTTGTTAATGAAGAACAGTGGACACCTCATTGTGATGAGGAGGGTTATGATATCTGTGTTTTCATGTGTCAGGTCTTGCTAGAAGAATATTATCCTAGTGATGTCATAGAATAAGAAGAGGATGATGATGATCTAGATTCCATTATGATGGATACTTACTTTCACTCAGAGAAGCAACTATCTAGAAGACATAGGAGTATTTACCCAGAAAGAAGAAGAACCCTTCACAAGCATCAAAATTGTAAATTCAAAGGATGTAAGTGAAGGTGGTCAAAAGAAAAAGAAAAGAAAAGCAAAGAAACGAGAAGAGGAGGAATCATCATTTGAAGTACCAAAGAATTTCAAGAAATATGAAGTTGAAGATCAAAAAATTTTGGTAAAAATGCCTAAGAGAGAGGCCATCACAGGAGAATCGTATGATAATAAAGAAAACACCAAAAAGATTGTAATGACCATTGAACAGAATGAAGAACAGTGTACATACATAGGAGAAGACCTAAGTGAAGAAGAAGAAATGGAGCTTGTAGCTTTATTAAGGGAATATAGGGACGTGTTTGCATGGCACTATAGAGACTTAAACGAAGTAGATTCGAAGGTATGCTCTCATACAGTCCCCATAACGGTTGATTCCAAGCCCACCAAACAAAAGCCCTACACATATAATGACACTTATGCAGCCAAAATCAAAGAAGAAACTGATAGACTAATCGAAGCTAGATTTATCTATGATCATGAAATTGAGCATACTGAATGGGTGTCCCCCATTGTAGTAGTGCCAAAGAAGAACGAAAAATTATGGATGTTTATTAACCTTAAAAACGTTGATGCCGCTACAATAAGAGATTGCTATCCACTTCCAATCACTAAAAATTTATTGAAGCATGTTGCAGGCAAGGAAGTTTATAGCTTCCTTGATGGATTTTCAGGTTACAACCAAGTAGCCATTGCCCCAAAAGATCAACACAAAATAGCATTCACCATAGAGTGGGGAAGTTTTGCATTTGGTATGATGCCATTTGGACTCACCAATGCACCTGCAACATTCCAAAGGCTCATGTGTCATGTCTTCAAAGAGTTCTTGCAAAAGAGCTTAGAAGTATATGTGGACGATTTATGTGCCCATTCCAAAGAGAGAAGATACCACATCCCTAAGCTCATACAAATCTTCAACAAGTGTAGAGAATATCAAGTCTGCCTGAACCCAGAAAAGTGTGTGTTCATGGTACGTCAAGGTAAAATCTTAGGTCATATTGTTTGTAAGAATGGAATATCAACTGATGAGGACAAAGTAAGAGCCATAGTAGAGTTGTCAAGGCCAAGGAATGTTAAAGAGGCACAAGCCTTCATGGGCCATTGTGGGTATTACCGTATATTTATCCACATGTATGCAATCATAGCTAAACCTCTTTACGCTCTGTTGATAAATTTTGAGTGGAACGATGAGTGTGAAAATTCCTTCAATGAGTTGAAGAGATGTTTATGCATAGCACTAATACTGACCACTCCTGATTGGAAAAAACCATTCCATGTCCATGTAGATGCCTCCAATCATGCAATAGGTTGTGTGCTAGCACAACTGACAGGTGAAGGAAATTTAGATTTGCATATAGCATATGCTAGTAGACAGCTAAATGCACCTAAATGAAACTATACAACAATCACAAGAGAAGGCTTAGGCATGGTATATGCTGTGAAGAAGTTTAGAGACTATCTATTGGCCAACAAGTTCAAATTTTTCACTAATCATCAAGCTTTATAATATTTGGTCAATAAACCTTGCAATACAGGATGCCTAGTAAGATGGTTCCTCTTACTAATGGAATCTGACTTTGAAGCTATTGTTAGGAAAGGTAGGACCCACCTTAGGGTGGATCACCTTTCTCGCATCACTTAACGAGAGTCACTGCAAGGAGTGTCTGATGAATTTCTCGACGCTTATCTGTTCAATTTAGAAGTTTTACCTAAATGGGAAAATAAGTTGGGACAAGTCATAACCTCGGACCAGCAAATGAGAATGTGAAAACATACAAAGAAGAAATTGTAAAATCACAAAAATATCACATATTAGTAGGAGACATGTACAAACAAGATACAAAGGGTGTATTAGCTTGTTGTGTCGAGGACGATGAACATAGTAGTTGGTTGCAACAAGCCTATGAAGGATTGCTAGGAAATCACTATTCTAAACAATGAACGTTGCAAAATCTAAAATGTTTAGGAGTATAAGGGCCTAGCATGGACATAGAAATACATGCGTGGATCAAGAATTGTCCAATGTGTCAAAAGAGATCCCTAGTGGAGCATGCTACCCTTTATCGTGTGTCCTTAATTCCAGATTGGAGTGCTCCATTGATAGAATATATGAGATCAGGCACACTACCAGTGAAGCTAGTCTAGCAAGAAAATGGAGCATGGAGCAAGAGGCTCAGGACTATGCCTTAGTAGGAGACAACCTAACCCAATGACGCAAAGATGGTTACTTAAGATTGTGCGTTCATGAATCAGACTATTCGAAAGTCTTAGAAATGGCACACAATGGTGTTGTAGGTGGACACTTCAGTCCTCATTGAGTAATTAAGACCATTCTATTCTTAGTACTTTGGTGGCCCATTCTTCATATGGATGAACATACCTATGTGAAGAATTGTGACACATGCCAATGTGCACAATATCCAATGAGAAAAGATGAGATACCTTTGAGGCCAATGATGGGAGGACGTGCATTCTTGAAGTGGGGTATAGACTTTGTAGGTCCTATTTTACCCCCAACTAGAAACTCCCATGATGTGTTCACAAGATACGGGTTACCAATAGAGTTAGTAAGTGATAGAGGTACACACTTCTTGAATGAAGTCATTGAAAACCTTCTTCAAGAATTCTTGGTGATACATAAGAAGTTTTCCCCCTATCATCCACAAGCTAATGGACAAGCTGAGAGCACAAATAAGATCCTATGTAATGTATTGAAAAAACTGGTAAATAATAAACGATTTGATTGGGATAAACAACTTCATCATGCTTTTTGGGCTAGAGCACTTAGGTGAGATGAGGCTATGAGTGGCAACGGGCATCTATGCTGCAAAGAAAAGATAAAAGGCATACTTTGATGAACACATCAAGGATAAAGGATTGAAAGAGGGAGACCTAGTGTTGGTCTACACACTAAAGCAGCATGCTCAAAGTTGGAAAAAGGAGGATATGGATCCATGATCATCAATAGAATTTCCACTAGTGGTGTGGTTCAATTGGCCATGCTAGAAAGGTGACATCCTTTCAAGCTATATTAGTGGATGTAGAGTCAAGATATATCAAGAACCTCTTATTAAAAATATGCTAATGAGACTCAACACTGCTAAGAAGCCAAAAGCAAAGGAGTTAAGGGTTATAGAGGAAGCATAGGTAGAGGCTAGAGAGCGCATTACGAGAAATAAGTTAAGGCAACAAGGTGTAGATGTTAATCCCAATGCCCCTAGATATCACATGGCCATGTGCCAGACATTGGGTGTGATTCCTTCTCGAATAATTGATTGACATCCCTTTGTGACCATAGAGGTAGGACAAGGAAAGAATATAAGGACTGAGTGGGCCTTGATTGATTCACGTGCAGCAACTAGTGCAGTTAGATTCTCATACTGCCAAGATCTGCAATTGAACATCAATCTCGTAGAAGCCTATCTCATAGGTTTGAGAGGTGTGGAAACCCCTTGCTTGGGGTAGATAGACCTTCCCATATACCTTCAAGATGACCCAATGAGAGTCAAAATTCTAGTGTGTGCGGATGAGGACCTTACACAACCACTTTCCTTGGGTCAAGACTGGATGTACTATCATGCAGTCAACCTAAACCTAATAAGTCAACTTCTTTAAGTTTGGGTACATGAACAATGCATTACATTAGAACTAAAAAATTGCATGCTTATGAATCTAGAGGTCAAACATTCTCTTAGTTCCTCTAGGCCCAATCTTAGCAAAGAAGATGTTGTATGTGTCAAAAGCTCTATGATCCTGAAGGACTCAATCATGGAAGAACAATCTCAAAGGCGGGCGGACCCCTCTTCTTTTTCAAAGACTACTTCAGTCACCACAATTCAACCAAATAGGCAAGCAAAATAGTACAAGAGAACTGTTGTATCAAATAGAAAAAGAGAATTCAAGAAGAAGGTAGCTCCGAGCATCAAGTAGTTTTGGGTATGAAAAGTAGAGCAACCATCAGCCTTGCCAACACAATCCCCACCCAAGCAAGCCAACCATGCAAAGAGAAGAACCAAGAAATGATGACAAGCTCTAGCACAAGGCCTACAACAAATTTGGGTGCCTAAGAAATGGATCCCTGTAAGGAGGAATGATCCCTTGACATGCTGAAATCCAATGGATACCTCCAACAAAGGTTGCATCAAAATCAGCAAGCAACATTAAAAGCCTCAACATGCAACAAGCATGTGCCTTTGGCATAACCTTGTCGTTTGCACCATTCAGGTCATGCATTTCCAGAGTATGCATTAATATAGGGCCAGATTACAAGGCCGTGCATAAACACAATTGAGAAATCCCAAGCACATGAGACACACTAGTCATCTGTAAAATATTTTCTTGATACTAACCTCTTTCTTCTTGTTTTATGCCACTGTTTAAAATAAAAGAGAGAAAAAAGAAAAAAAAGAGACAAAAAAAAGGAAAGAACAGGATTGTGTGCTTGACGAATCTCATCACTGAACCATCAAGAAGGACATCCTTCAACAAGCAAGACATGCCAATGGTCAATCATCGTGATGGGGATACAACACGAAGAGTGAAGATTGATGGACCTTTCACCATGGTAAGAATCATCTACTTCAGAAACACCATAACCATGATAGATTAGGAAACCTCTTCGTCAGCATACCCTTGAGCACTTTTCTCAAGACCCACTTTCTTGCACCATAGTTCTTCCAATGCATTCCCCAATGCATTCCCCAAGTATGTGTGCATAGGGCCACATTACAAGGCCATGCACAAGGCACATATTTTGTTCAACCCATGCACTATTGCACTTCTGATCATCCATTATGGGTTACAAGTACTTGGTATGGAAACTATGAAAGCCATCTTTGAAAGAACCAGAGGACATCATGGTGCCAATAGCAAGATCAAGGAAGAGATCCACCACTGAGAGCTTCTCACAATCAACACTAACAATCTCTTTTGAGCAGCTAGCAATTTTTGGAAAGCTCACAAATACACCATCAAGCTAGAATACAAGGAATAATTACATACAAAGGGGACACAATTGGCAAAGGATAGTAGTGACAAAATGAAGAACATGAAAATAGACCCTGCAACATGGACACTACCTCTCAAGTACTACATGGAACAACCACTCCAACAAGGGTCTGTCAAGGACATCAAACTCGAGAGAGGGGGGTGTTGAAGCTCAAGGTCAAGGACAAAGCATGGAAGTGCATCAAAGAAGTGAACACACAAGAAGACAGAACATGTACGGAGCTCCAAGAAGCACATGTCAAATTTTCTAAAGAAATCCCTATGAAAATAGTGATTTTCATCACTAAAAACCATTGCCAATATCATTTAATATTTTTGTAACTATATTTTGTTCAAGCCGAGGAGTCCTTGAGCTTAAGGAGTATTAGAAGTATCATCCTACCAACTTTCATTATTTTTAGACTCCGTTTGACCTCTCAAATAAGCCCTAGGTCTGGACAAGGCCAAAACTACTCAAAAAACTATAAAAAGAGCTAGAGAGCTCATTTTCGGGGTTAGCTTGTTAGATATTTGAGCTTTGGTAAGAGAGTTCTTATGTAATAGAAGCTTTCCATTGTTCCACTCTTTGCTCTTACCTTGTGTGCGCGTGTGTGTGTATGTGTGTGCATGCTTGTGTGTTTTTGCTCATGCACTTGTGCCTTCACTTGCTCATCGTCTTCATACTAGTCCTCACATCTCCATGGATTGACATTTATGAGGTGAATCTCCTCACGTTGGTACGTACTTCCCATTGTGCTAGAGTGACACATACAAATTTCCCAAACTCAAAAAAACATTACTCCCTCAAATCCTTATTTAAATCTCTTTGAATAAATGAACAATTTTATGTGAAATGCAGTTGATGGCAACCTTTATAAAATGTAAAAACACTGCTTTCCTATTGATGTGTTCAACTTATTATGATTTATAAATGGCTTGGGGGAATTGAGCTGATATTATCCCTAGATTGAGGTTATAAAGTGAGAAAGAAAGTATCTTTCTTAAACTACTCCAACCCATGCTTACATAATAGCTAGTTTGGATTGTCCATAACAATGTACTTTGTTTGAGAATCAAAAGAAAATCATGCATATTTTTCTTCAAAGTGAATCCACATAAACCAGATCTTATAGAGAATCTCTTTTCATTTCTTGAAACTAAATTTATTTTTGGTTTTGATAACAGTATGAGTTCTATGTTTTAGTACAAACAATGTAAGCATGTTTTTGTATATAGTTATTGAGTGGATAGTTGAACTAATGTATCATATTGAAAGATTCATCAATTTGAAATAAGTTGATTAGAGATAGTTCTTGAAATTTGGGATTGAATACCTATTATCAACTTGATGAATATCTATAATCATATTCTAAGTGACTAAAATGTTAAGAGAATATTTTTCAATCCATTACGGGAGCATTTTGTTTTCAATGAGGATAGATAAATTATATGCAATCCATGAGGGCAAGACTATAATAAAGTAATTCTATGATCTAAAGGGTCTGACTGGTACAGACGATTTGTAATTGAACACTATTTGAACACTCATTTGTATGGTCTCAAGGTGGTAATGGGTGAGGTCTTAGGTTCAAACCTCGTGGGGAGCATGGAGAGTGTGTTTTGCCCAAGGAGCTCTACAACCTTCTTACTCATGTCAACATGAGTTAAGTTGAGTCTAGAGAGACTTAACTCGAGTGGCGACTACACCAACAAGTAGTGGACTCTAGTGGAAGGTAATAAAGTAGTGGTGAAGATCACGTGAACCCTCTAGTGGACAATATTAAAGGAATGGGGGAGATTGCACATGCACTTGTGGACTCTAGTTACATTTGTGGTCCTCATTGATTCAAGTAGATATATATACGGGCATAAGGTTGGGAGGAGAGTCATCTCTCTAGCATGTGGTGGTGGTCCTAATTATTAGCCTCTTACAGGGTGGCACTCAACACATTCCACAAATGTAACTAGTTATTTTCACACAACATAAACCACTATCAAAGTGGGCACAATAGCTCTTTGATGATCATAAAACTCAAGTTGATATTCTAGAATGATCTTTAGATAGGCTATGTAGATCAAAGAGGATTGAGGATCAACAAAGAGCCTTACATCATATTGCCTATATGGATCTTATGGCTGAAATTATTGCATTAGTAAAAGAACTCACAATTGTAGATGAAGCACTCAAAGACCCTAAGTGGAAAGCAATAATGAAGGATGAAACTTGCAAATGGGTTGATTTATTACCAAAGAAAATTGCTATTGGAACTAAGTATATTGACCAGGAAGAATATTGTTAGGAATATTGTGACTATCGAAAGAGATTTTTATATGTCTGTTATAACCTCAGTCGTCCGCCTGATTAAGTACAAATTTATAATAATGGCTCGGCAAACATTGGCAGTAGTGTTTCCTTTATTCGTTATGATAATGGCTAGAGTGTGCTCCACCGGCGTACTTATATGCAAAATGAAATACCCATTCCATGGACGACAAGGGAATGACCTCAGTATTGTAACGAGTGCAGAATCGGAGTTACCGGAGCAGATGTTCGTCGGCAGAGGCAGAGAAATACGTTAATGATATGCAGTTCGCTGAAGGTAGGCAGAGTCCACAGCGGATATCTTCGAGACTGTATGGATCACATGAATCCAAGAAGACAACACTGTTACCTTTTCCTTGAAATCAACGATGATTCAGGATTAAGGTAGGACAATTGTCAGTGCTCACGAGATGGTGGTGCACAGGAATATGACAACTTTAGATGACACGAGGTGCTCTCTCTCTCTCTCTCTCTCTCTCTCTCTCTGTGGTACAGGCGAGCAGAAACAAATCTTCGAGCGTTTTCTCTTTACACCCGTTTCTGTTCACGCTGACCAAAATGGTTATTGTGCAGGAAAAGAGAAACTAAATCTTCGTCGCTTCGATCGAAATGATGACTATGCAGGAACAAATAAAGAAGACTCTCATGACTTCCCGAGTTTAGCAGAAACAAGGTCAAGCTTTCTCTTACAATAAAAACAAAGAACAATTCCATGAACAATGTATCTCGGAAAAATGTCTGAACAAGTGATGCAGATCTTAATCGTTTGTGCCCATTCAACTTGCACTTCAATGCGAACATTGTACCTGATGCAGCTACCTTAAACGAACAGAAAAACATCAGAAGATACCTGATCCTCTCTCGCGCATTATTCTGTGACGTTGCTATCCGCTTTCTGCAACAAAATTTCAGGGCTGGATGGCATGTATATGCCTTCTTTCTTGGATCTCGGAGTACGTAGAAAACCCACAATTCTCGAGATAGTTTAAATGAGGCGCGACTGACGACTCATGCGGATCCAAGTAGCATTTGCTGGAAGAGATAAAAGCAGAAGATACCATGAGCTTCATAAGTGTATGGACATACAACTTTTCTTAACAGAAGATGGATGTGCTATAAGCTTACTCACACATAACTTCTCTTAAGCCAAGATGGATGTGGAGGACACTCTCTCTTTCTCTCTCTCTCTTTCTCTCTCTCTCTCTCTCTCTCTATGTGAACACTAGTTGCGATCTGAAGGATTAGGGGAATGAAGCCTGGTCCGAAACTGCAAATCACGAGTTTAGTTAGGTCAGAAACAAGAATTGCCACGAACAGTTGGTCTCGAGCCAAGCTGCAGTCCCCAGATCCTGCAGACCATACACATACACAGTACAGTCCTCTGCATGCATCTATGTGTAGTCTCGAACGTTTCTCTTCACTTGCTTCTTCAGCTTTCCTGTTTGTCACGTCTTTCCGAGGAAGCATCGAGATGGATGGAATATTATGTCCGTGATCGTCTGAGGTAAGTAGAGATCATCCTCGAACAGGAGAAAGAGAAAGAAAGTGAAAATCAAATTGGGTGCTTAACGAGAACATGATTAACACGTCCCTACTGTCGACGTCCTCCACTGGCATCTGCTCGCCCAAATGCACACATATACATAAGCGCCGGAACGCTAGCGCAAACACACACACGCACACACCCGCCCACAAGTCTCTCTCTCTCTCTCTCTCTCTCTCTCTCTCTCTCTAAAGATAATGTTGCGTTAAGTGAGATCAGAGTCGTCGATCAGCAATCATTTTCTTCTGAGATTAGTCTGCGATGGGGAATCGCAGATGGTCTATTCTGATGCCCGACGTCCAACACATCTCTAAGGAGTCTCAAGTTCTGAGCTCTATTATGCTTCAATGGGCTGTAGTTTCGTTACGCGTCAACGCTCGCGACGCACGTAGCTGCCTATGTTTGAGATAATTTGCAATGATGACATGAAACTGCTCTCTCTCTCTCTCTCTCTCTCAAATTTCAATAAATCAATCTATTTCCGCATGCGTGACATCCTACTGAAAAAAAATTGAACACTGCTTCGAATCCTGCAAATAAATTATCATCTTCTCACTTTCAATGTTTCATATCTATGGCCACGCCAGACGCCACATGGTTTCCTTATCTCCTGCTCCAAGACCTATAAGATATGGCATTGGTCGAGCCAAGCTCTGTTAATCGGTTCCCGGATTATGCTTTCCGAGTGGCCTTCCTTGGGCATATTGAAATGTCTTTGTGTACTTGTACACCCTATGCTAAGAGCCGATTACATGTAGTTCTCAACCGCCTTGCTACTAATTTATGTAACTCCCTTTTTGTAATTAGCAATGGACCTATAAGTGTTGAGGATTTCGACAGAAGTGAGATGTCTCTCCATGTATCCATATGGTCTCCATATACTCATATATATGTACTTTCCTTCTTAGAAAGCATTACTGTATGAATATATGTATTTTCCTTCTTAATTAATTCCCTTCCCTATGCATTGATTATTATAAGGAAGAGGTCGGTAACTAGAATTCAATCTTGGAAACCTTAACTAATAATAAATTGCTAAGTGTGTAAATTTCCGTGCTCTACAGTTTGCATATAATCTTACATAGGAAGAAAGCTATTTCATTATTTTATCCTACCGGAAACACAACTTGTATGATTTATTTGCCTAATCATGATGTCGATTCTAGAATCCTTAAGGTAGATGCAAAAGCTCTTTTCAAGTTAACATTGCCACATATATGTTTCATCTGATCGTCCAAGAGTCTCATTATCACATAAAACCTTTGTCAATAAGAAGATTTTAGGGGACTAGGAGATATATCAAACGAGCTTGTATTTTTCATCGACATGAGCTTAGGTATGCATGCATCTATGAACCTAAAAGCCTACCTACATCATATGCTTCAGATCATTACATACATTTTGTATGATCTCATGAATACGTGGTACTCAATGAATAACTAAACTATCTAAAATACTTCCATGCATACAAGTCCAATTTGTGTGTATGTCACTAAGAAATCAACTTAATCAAGTTGTGGCCGATTCGAACAAGGAAAGTGAAATACGAGGCTGAGGGTGGCGGGAAGATAATGAAAATAATTAGAATCTCTTTAAATGAAGAAAAAATGGGTACATATTAGAGGAGTCTAGAAGCTATAAAATGTTTTCAAATATACCTTATCAAATAACATGAAGAGGAGAGATAAAAAATGAACAAAAGA
This sequence comes from Ceratopteris richardii, assembly GCA_020310875.1. Taxonomy (NCBI): domain Eukaryota; kingdom Viridiplantae; phylum Streptophyta; class Polypodiopsida; order Polypodiales; family Pteridaceae; genus Ceratopteris; species Ceratopteris richardii. Next base: position 18,562,388 of record CM035427.1, read on the forward strand.
GACTTAGAAGGATGAAATTAGAGGAGAAGACAATGCTTGATGGGGGATCTAATTCAACCCCTATGAAATAATGAGGCATAAATGACATGTCTAGGTAGGCCCCTTTGAGACTCTATAACAAAAGATACTTCCTTCTTGGAGATTTTCCAAAAAAATTAATTGAGCTCTTGTGTAGTATAAGATATGAGCTCAACAAGAATGTCACACAAAATTGATGTACTCTTCCATAAGAGAAATATTGTCTACAAGATAGGCCAGGTCTTTGCACACAGTAGCTAGTTAGACATGAGTCGTACTTCACTCAAGTAAGAAGACATGTCTCAACGTATAAGAAGATAAGACCTGCAAGTGCAAGGTATGCTTATGTAGATGGTGCATGATTCGTCCGATCATGATGAATGTTCAAGTTTATCGATTTTGGGTTACCATGCTTGTCCCTTATGCAGACTATGACTCGAAGCATGCTACTCCAAAGCACTTCAGAAAACTGTCTGTGAAGCACATCATAGATATTTGCCTAATGGACATGTTTTATATGAAGGGTAAATTGGCTGACAAGCACAATGCCAAATGAAAGAAAGCGATTGGAAGCAATTGTGGGATGCAAAAACATTAGTCGTTGGCATGAAATAGTCATGGATCTTTCATGAACTCCCTTATTGGAGTGAGTTATTGACCAATCATTTGGTAGAACGAATGCATATTTGTTAGGAAAGATGGATGGACTCTCTAGAAAATGCGTTGGTACTGCTAATCCCTGCTTTGTACCAGCCCTCTTTTGCTTCACAGTTCTGTTGTAGGCCTTCTTATCTTTCCAATAACACAAAACAAGTGCATATGTACTTTGGAACTGATATGAGAAATGATTGATTCAAAATAGACTACTTCCAAGTTCAAGATTCAATGAAAACCTTCTATTTTTGTTCACACACCTGTTGCTTGTTAAGCTCAGTGCTTCCTGCAAAGTAGGAATTAGAAACATTCCTTTTGGAGATATAAAATTAGCTTAATGAGATAATGATTCCAAGTGGAATCACTTAAAATGATGCACTATACACAGAGCAATTAATTTAGCAATCAAATTATTACCCCCAATTTTTTAGGACCTCTGCAGAGTTTGATCAATGACCACCTCGATGCACTTTTCTCCGACTCTACGAAATAGAATTTCTTCAAAATGTGTCAACACATAGAGGACTTAGGTTGGATTCCAAGAAGCTATAGAACATTGAAAATGGTGAAGAAATGACTAAGATATGAGCAATACAAAATGACTGTGTTGAAGTACTATGATAGAGAGATCAACAGATGTAATGAATGATCTATTGTATTATGAAACAATGTTGTACATGATCATTGGCATGATGATCAATGCCCAATGATAGATAGAGGTGTAGTCTATGATGTGAGCCTTACTCCTTTACAAATTGATCAACAAAAACTGATTCCTCTAATTCAAATAGACTTTTACAAGTGGTAAGAAAGTAAAGATTCCATAGCAATAGTTCTCATGGAACTTCAAGCATTTGCACATAAAGTCTTTATATCTAGCCAAGTGTGTAGCTTGGTATTTGCACCAACAATATTTTCAAGAATGTGGGAGAGATTCTCTGCAAGGAGATGAGCACAAAGGAAAGAGATCAGTTTTGAAAGAATTGTTCCACTCACTTTTTGCCTCTTCCGAAAAGTCTTTGACCTCTTCCACCCATAATGAGCAGATGGTTAGATACAACAGTTTCACAAGCAAAGGTAGTAGGTGAAAATATCTCTGACGAGGAGCAAGAACTCACAAAGGGGAATGATTCGGAGTATTCTAAATACAGTGCGCTATGGTCTCATGGTCGACACTTTTGGATTGCATGAATTGATAAAAATATGTCTACTTTTGATAGTGGGGTGATGAGGAACATTTTCCAAAAAAGTAGAGCTAGTGCAAGACACAACACTGATGAAGAAGGCTAGCTCAAATATTATGGAGTGATCCAAGGTATCTTGAAGCTATCCTTTAGGAGGTTTGATTACTTTATGTTTGGTGTGAAATGGTTCAAAGTAGTAACCTTGTTGATATATATAGGTAGTGATGTGTGTGAACACACTAGGACTGTCGGGGCACTTTTTTCCCTCTTTAGGAGGTTTTTTTCCCCCGGCTTGTATATACACCTATTGCCCTAATGCGCTACTTATCTTTGTACATTCTAATGGTAATGCATTCAATAGTGTGTGTTGTGCTCCAAGATTCTTCTTCTTCCTTGTGTTGTTCGTGTGCTTCCATAGACATCTAACTCCAACAATTGGTATCAGAGCAGGTCGCCGCTTCATCTACGGTGTCATCAACACCTCTCCGGTTGCAGTCTCAGAATCATGAATTTTAGTGAGCATACTGAGTGTGTTTCCAAGATCAAAACAGCTTTGCTATGTGCTGTTGAAAGCGTGATCTGAGCTCTTTTTGGCCTTCGAATGCACTATCATAGTGCTTGTGTAAGCTATTTCATCTTTTTGTGCCAAAGGTATATACCAATTTTGGTTCGTCAGTATAAGCGTCTTCAAGTCTACTACAGGTTAATTCGTTTGGGTAGTTGTGTTCAACTTTTTGAGATACAATCAATTTTCTGCATCAAGGTATTTTAGTCACCGGCCATGGATGAAAGTAGTGATGTATTCCGTATGTTGGCTCTTGAGGATAAGTTGGATGGTACCAACTACCCATTATGGGCTTATATGATGCAACATGTATTGGTTGCAAAAGGATTGTGGAACATTGTGCAGGGTGTTGAAAAATTTCCTATCACACCTACAACTGTTACAACTGCAGGTACTAAAGCTGATGTAGAAGGTGTCAAAGATGATGATATTCTGTGTATTCCTGTTCGTGCCGTGGTTTTTGCTGCACCTACTACAGAGAAAAATTGTTGGGATGGCAGAGATGCCCAAGCACATGCATTGATCACTTTGTCTGTCAAACGTGCCATTATTCCTCACAATTTGCTCTTGCAGAATAGCTAAGGATGCTTGGGATACACTTACCACATTGTATCAAGCTAGGAATGAGGCTTGTGTTGCTTACCTCCAAAAACAGTTGGATAGTGAGCACATGAATGGAGGTGATTCTATGGATAATTTTCTAACAAAGATCAAAGACTTGAAGGAACAGTTGATTTTTGTTGATGAGGTTATACCAAATAGCTCACTTGGGTAGACCATTTTGAATGGTCTTCCTCATTCATATTAGAGTTTTGCTTCTACACTTCCATTGATGATGAAAGGCAATCCAAATGCCTTGTCATTTGAGGAGTTAGTCTCTATTCTATTGCAAGAAGATCAGTCCAGGTAGAACAGGTCCATTATGCGTGTTGTAGATCAAGCTTTCCTGGCTAGTCAGAAGGGCAAAGGAAAATGGAGCTCTTCGACTAGTAAGCAAAAATCTGCTAATTCTGCACAATCGAAGAGGGAAGACAAAGATGAAAAGAAATAAAAAACGTAGAAATCATTTTGTAAGTACTGTAAAGGAAATGATCATATCATAAGGAACTATCCAAAACTCGCTGCTAAAGAGGCAAAGAAAAAAGAGGCTGGAATGGTTGTTGCAGAGGCCTCTACTCCAAAAACAAAGTCTGCTAACCTTGTGTAGGATGAAGAATGGGTGTTTACTACTGTTTGCACTTTTGACCCATCTTTTCATGAGAAGTGCATGTCTGCAGTAGACTCAGATGTTTGGCACTTTGATAGTGGGGCGACGAAACATATTACCTCATAGCACAGTTTCTTCTCTTCACTCAAGCCTGCCCCTATAGGGAATAGTGTCACATGTGCAAACAACTCCTCTTATCCTATCATGGGAGTTGGTAAGATCATTTTGACTACTATTGATGGTAGTTCTTTCACTTTGTTGGATGCTTTATTTGTGCTAGGGATCAAGAAGAATCTGTTATTAGTTTCTGCATTAGCCAAGATTGGCTTGGTTGCGAAATTTGTTGATGACAAATGTACAGTTCATGATCGGTCATATGGAGATGTCATTATTGCTTTTGCCATTTTATGTCGTGGGCTGTATAATCTCATAGACTATGAAAAATCTGTGAATGATTTGGCATGTGTAGTACATGATTCTCAGGCTATATCAGATGCAAAGCTTTGGCATGCATGCTTTGGTCATCTGAATTTTGCTAGTTTGCTACGCCTGCGAAGTCTGAAATGGTGTCCCGTTCCTCCCTTCCAAAAGATGGTTGAGTTCGCGCTACTCAAAAATTGCAGCTTGTACATAGTGATGTCTATGGTCCTATGAAGACACCTTGTTTTGGAAATTATCTTTACTTTATGACTTTCATCGATGATTTTTCCAGGCATGCATGGGTATATCCATTGAAGGCAAGTGTTCATGTGCTTCAAACAGTTTTTGTTTTTGGCTGAAAATCTATTAGCATGTGAAATGGGCACCCTCCATTCTGATCAAGGGTGGGAATATATGTCTTTTGATTTTAATGCATTTCTGGTTGAACGTGGGATAAAAAACCAGTGTACAGTGCCATATACACCTCAATAGAATGGAGTTGCTGAACAAAAGAACAGGTCACTCATGGAGATGGCGAGGTGTATGGTCAAGAGTCAGGCTTTATCACATAGTTTCTTACTCGAGGTTGTCATGTGTGCAGCATATGTACTTAATAGGTGTCCCACTAAAGCACCGCAGTCTATCACTCCATATGAGGCTTGGCATGATTGCAAGCCATCTATTGCTTATCTGCATGTTTTTGGTTGTTTGGCATATACATTAGTGCCTGAAAAACATCGCAGAAAATTTGATGATAAAGTAGTAAAATGTATTTTTGGTTGGTAGTTCTGAAAGTAAAGGCTATCGTCTGTATCATCCACAAACTAAACGCATTTTGGTTAGCGGTGATGTTGTTTTTGTGGAGATGCTATTCAACCATTACTTTCATGTACTAAGGAGACATCTGTTAGCTCCAAAGACATGTATGATACTTTGCTGGCACTTTTTACAGGTGGGCAGTCTAGTGCTGATCCTGATGAGGAAACTTCTCAGCCTTTGCAAGTTTCATGTGATGATGCAAATCATCCCATTTCTGATGCAGATTTACATGATGCACTTGTTGATGAAAGAGCTGATATTGAGGAAGCAAAAACTATGCCAAAATGGCAAGTGCAGACTTTGTGTGACAACAAATAAGATGCACCTCTATCATATCGTATCCGATCAGGCTCTCATAGTGCCTCTTCTGCATCAGATTGCTATGTTATGGCTGCATCTAGTCTCTGTGATGAGTTTGAGCCTCTTTCATTTCAGCAAGCACAAAATTCATAAAATTGGATAGCTGCTTTGAATTTGAATATGATGTTATAATGAAGAACGATACTTGGTCTTTATGTGACTTGCCTCTTGGCAAGAAGGCCATTGGCAGAAAGTGGGTTTATAAGCTAGAGTGTAAGCCTGATGGAATTCTTGACAAGTATAAGGCTAGGCTTGTTGCAAAGGGTTATGCACAGGAAAGAGGCATTGATTTTGACGAGACCTTTGCACCTACATGTCGTATGACTACTCTTCGGAGCATCTCTGCACTTGCAGCCCATCATGGTTGGAATGTACATCAGTTGGACATTAAAACTGCGTTTCTAAATGGTGACTTGCATGAAGAAGTGTATATTGTTCAGCCCCAAGGCTTTGTGTAGAAAGGGCATGAAAACCAGGTATGCACGTTAAAGAAGGCATTATATGGTTAAAATCAAGCACCACATACTTGGTATGAGAAGATACATGCCTATCTGATTGCACATGGTTTTGAGAACAGTCCAACTAAAAGTACCTTATATGTTAAGTGTGCTAATGATGTGCTTCTGATCATTGTTGTCTATGTTGATGACATGCTGCTCACTGGTCGTATTGAGAAGCATATTTATGATTATAAGGCTGTTTTGCATGTCTCATTTAAGATGTCTGAGTTGGGGCATTTGCATCACTATTTGGGCATTCAATTTATGCAAGTTCATGGTGGAATGGCTTTGTGTCAAACAAAATATATTGACACATTATTGTGGCGTTTTGGCCTTGAAGACTATAAGCCTATTGCCACTCCTATGGAGACAGGTTTATGATTGAGTCTTAATGATGTTGGAGATGCATTTGATGTTGTCCTCTATCAGCAAGCTGTTGGATGCCTAATTTACTTATGCCTAATTTACTTATGCCTAATTTACTTATGCCTAATTTACTTATGCCTAATTTACTTATGCCTAATTTACTTATGCCTAATTTACTTATGCATTTACTAATGTGTCAAGCATTGGCAGGCGATTAAGCACATCTTTCGCTACTTGAATGGTACCCGACTACTTGGGTTGTGTTATCCCAAGGGGGGATCACTACCACCAGATTTGCATGCATTTTTTTACTCTCACTAGGCTGGTTGCTATGATACTCGTGTGTCCACTAGTGGTTTTTGCTTCATGCTTGGTAGCTCATGCATATCTTGGCTGAGCAAGAAGAAGCCTAATGTGGCCACTTCCAGTTGTGAGGCTGAGTATAGGGCAGCTTTCATAGGGACTCTTGAGTGTGTGTGGCTCATATGCCTTATGGCTGATTTGGGTGTTGGTTAGTCTTCTGCCACCACCATCTTCATTGACAGTCAGAGTGCATTGGTAGTTGTGAGGAACCTTGTGTTCCATGCTCGCACTAAGCATATTGAGGTGCATTATCATTATGTCAGGGAGAGGTCATCTACTGGGAGATCAGCTTGGCATATGTGCCCACGCAGGAGAACATTGCAGACCTTTTCACGAAGGCTTTGCCTAGGGAGAAGTTTGAAGCTTTCTGCAAAGCTTTGGGCTTACTTCCTTTTGTGAATTGATTCCACATAGCTTGGCACTTCGTTATACATGAGTGCCAGCTCCTTCTTCATTGCATCACTCCCAGGGGGGATTTGTTGATATATTTAGGTAGTGATGTGTGTGAACACACTAGGACCACCGAGGCACTTTTTTCCCTCCTTAGGAGGTTTATTTCCCCTAGCTTGTATATACGCCTATTGCCCTAATGGGCTACTTATCTTTGTATATTCTAGTGGTAATACATTTAGTATTGTGTGTTGGGCCCCAAGCTTCTTCTTCTTCCTTGTGCTGTTAGTGTGCTTCCGTAGACATCTAACTCCAACAAACCTCTAGAAGAAATGCAAGAGTGAGGTGGGATAAGAGTGGTTTGCTTCAAGTAGACTCCACAAAGCTATGGATAGATGAAAGAGACACATTTGTACTTCCTGAACACTATGAGCAATTTGTTTTTATGCCAAATTCAAAAGAACCAGAGTGGCTATTTGTTTTACAAGTCTCCCCACATAGCAGATAAAATTATGAGAACATAGACGTAGAAGAAATTCCATCTGTAGTGGACTCTGAGATTCATTTGGTAGTTGAAGAGGAAGAGATCATTGTCCGAGATGAAGAGATCTTTGCAGAAGACGAGATACACAATGAAGTAATAGATAATATGATGTACGAGAAGGATGATAAAGAAGGAGCTAGCATACCAAGAGATCTAGAAGTCACCACTCTAGAGATAGATATCCTTTGTGCATCAGATCTCCAAGAAGATGCTAGAATAGAGGATTTCTAAAGCAAACACTTGTATGTACTAATTTATGTTTTCTTTTTTTGCGTTCTTTTCTACACTACTATTTGTCTATATTACCATTATTATCCTATAAGGCCTATTCACGAAATTTGGGAATTATTCAAGTCCCATTTATAATACCAAGTGATGGAATTAACTTATAATTTCTATGTTATATTCTTCTTACAAAGATCGATTCATGAATACATCTTCTTTTTGTTAAAATGTTTTAAGCTTTCAATAGATAAAAAATAATATTAGTTGATGAGCTTATTTAAAAAAACACCAAGGAGTATGAATAAACAAAGAAAAGCATTCAACCTTGAATTTTTTCTTATATGAAGTCTATTGTTATCCAATTCAATAATAATAGGTTAATTATTTGATATATCAATAAATGCTCATATTAAAGTAAATATCCCAAAATATGATGTTATAAAAATCAATAAATTGATTTCAATTTAATTGTATAACAAATCTATACTAATACGAATTTAGAGCTTACAATTTAATATAAACAATAAATATATTCAAATTGGGGGTCACTTGTTCGGGTGGTTGGGCCTCTCGACTCTTGAGGCGGGGACGGGGGGTTCAACCCCCATCATCACATGTAAGGGACATGTTTAACATGGAAAGTTGTATCTTGTGGGATAAGGTGGGTCCCACGGATACTATGCCCTTCCTTATACAGTTGCAAATTCAAAGTTAAATCCTGGAGGAGTAGGCCTCTACTGAACCTCCATTTAAAAAAAAAAGCAACCACATGAATTTAGATCTAATTTAACAATACTTAATAATATGCAATTTGACATACTAATAATTGTTCATTTAGGTGAATGATATGAAAATTATGTCAATACTATAGATTGTTTCATATAGTTTTATAATAAATCTATCATACTAACTTAGGGCTTTGAAAAACAATCGAATTCAGTAATTACTCAAATATATACAATTTAGGCTTTCAATAATTTTTCACTTGGTTGAACAGTCCCAAAAATATGTGGTGTTTAAAAACACCAATAAAATACATGATGTTCAAATATTTTAAAATCATTGATATCGTTTCTTAATATATTGTTCAAGTACATAATATGTTTCTCTATCACAAGGTTTCTGATTTACAATTGTATTACATGTATAAGAACGTCTGTTCTTTGAGCAAATCCATCCATAAAGCCACGGAATCATTGTTTTGGATAAAAAGTTTTCCAACTCCTCCGATGATTGCCTCCACAGCTTCGGTAGAATTACATAAGTGCCTTTCATATTCCAAATCACATGATATAATGTATCATCAAAAATAATGGTATTATTTCCATCCAAATCTGGAAAAATTTTCCAAATTGTGTCCAAGTTTTTATGATGCACAAACTTATATCCGATACGGATATCAATTTTTTGGCATGCACTCTGACCTGCTATAATATGAAATCTTTGATGGTGTTTTGGAAAACATACTGCAAGTGTTCTTTGAGCTATCGACACTCTTTCTGTGGTCCAAATCCACACTTCAAAAAGATCCATACAAAAATCCAAGAAATATAATGCATCCTTGCGAATGTAATGCGCAATTCTTGTGTTCTCTTCAATAAAATTCATATGGTTTTGCAAAGATTCAAGTAATAGATCACCCCTTTCCTTGTCAATTGTCTTGAGCAAAATGCCATTCATTTCCAGTATCAATACCCTTCTTTCATCTCTTGGGAATGAAGAAAATCCTTGCTTTCTTGATGAAGATTCATATATGTGTGAAGACCAGCAAGACATCAATGCCAAGCTTGGGTTTTCTTTGTAGTTCATATGCAAATCAGCATTTTGTTCTGCAAAATAAAATTGAAGTTAATTAGATTTATATAAAAATCAATTGTTTTACATTCTATATTACTTCATAATCACAGTAACTAAAGATATGTTTAATTAAGCCATTATCATTTCTCTCAATATTTAAAACTTATAGTAAATTAAAATTGATAATACATAAGAAAATGTAGGAAAATTGATTTGAATGCATGATTTTATATTCATGGGGATTCCAATTTCCTTTTATAGTTTTTCTTATAATCAATATAATTAAAAGTAGACTAAGCCTAGAAAAAACTTCATATATATGTGTGTGTGTATTTATTTGTGAAGAAAAACAATCTTTCATGAAAGAAGGAAACTAACATTAAAAAAATGGGTTATCATATGTGTGTGTGTGTGTGCACATATATATGCGTGTGTATATATATATATATGTATGTATGTGTATGTGTATTTATTTGTGAAGAAAAACAATCTTTCATGAAACAAGGAAACTAACATTAAAAAAATGGGTTATCTTCAAACCAATCAAAAGATCTTGAGAAAATTTAATAATCCACCTTGCCGTCAACGTTTTTCTTTATCCTGCAAAAGAAAAATTTTATAAATATTTGTCTGTAGATATTAAAGAAAAACATAAATATTGTATGACAAATTTCTTTACCTATTAAATTAAGGTATGCCTTTTGTAACCTTTTTATGTATGCTTTTGCTGCAACTCCGCTTATGAAACGACTTTGTCGATAGCCCAATCTTGTAGCATACACTATTGCATGATTTTCTCTCATGCTTTTATTTTTGTAGCACATTTGTAACAGTTTTAGCTGCTCTTTATTTAAAAGTGGAACACCAAATGTTGAAGCTATTGTTGCTAGATCTCCCTTTCCGATTTCCTTGCAATTCAATGGAACCTCTAGCTTTGTCGATGCTATTGTTGTATGTTCCTTTTCAATTTTGTTGCAAATCAATGGAACATCTACATTTTTCTCACTATTATTATGTACTTCATAGTCATCAAAAGAAGATACTCTCAAGTTATTTGAATGATCATTTGATTCACTCAAGATATCATGTTCTAACATAGAAGATGAATTCTCCATTGCAAGTTGAAACATAGGAAATATAAGATGTTCTTTGATGATATGTGGTTGTCGGATTCGATTGAGCAGAATATCATCTCTTTGGATGAAGCTCAAAATATAGGATAGAAGATCACTTGGTACTGAACGATCATGTCTTGCTTGATAAGAGGTAATGTCGCTGCAATTTTCTATTGGGATAGAACCTTTGAAGAAACTAGCATTAATGATAAGTTGATCTGGTTTATATATTTCTTCAATGTGATCCATATAATAATCTTCTTGGCTCCTCACCATAAGAAAAGAATATCTTTTGTCATCAATATTTGAATGATTTTTTACATAATCTTTCTCTGATATGTTCCATCTTATATCTTTTTTGAACAAAAGGGCATCCAGATATTATCCAATACTCAACTTTATCAATATCATCATGAGATAAAGTTTTTAGAGGTATTCTCACACTTGGATCAATAGGCATAACAACTGCAAGAACTTCATTCTCTTTCGGAGCCAAGACAAAATCATTCATTAATGTACGCACCCAATCTCTGTTTAATTTCCGATATACATAATTCGATGGTGCTGGAAAACATCTTTTTACATCAACATTAAACACTGCATCAGAACCAAAAGCATAGTATTCTTGTTTTTGAAGTAGTAAATCCATCATTTTATTTTCTTGTGGCTGCACTACTGTATCCTCTGTTTCTTCACTCCTATTATCTAAATGTCGGATTGATACACCTTCATCGTTTTGTACAGACTTTGATGATGATCCTAAATCTTTATTTGAAGAACCTTTCAACTTTCGTTTCTTAGATCTCTCAAATACATCTGAGCTTCTCTTCAAAGATTTTGACTTTTGTGTTAATCTTTTGGCTTCTTTTATAATTTTCACTAATTCTTCTACTGATTCGATCGATTCGATCGATCCAATTGAACCTAATGATCGATCAGACTTTGAGATACTATCTTTCATATCATCCAAACACAAAGTCTCCCATGATAAGGAGAACTTATTTGCATTAATATTCTCACCATCTGGAAGCACTTTACAAGTAAAACATGGTGTGCCTTGTGCATTTACATCTTCTTTAACATGAACAATATTTCCCATATCACCATATGTAGATCCTGCATCTGTCATAAATAAATGTACATCTCCTTTGAAGTTTCCTTCATGATCATAAGTATCAGCAAACCATTTCATGTCTTCCTTGTGTGTCAAATCAAAAGATTTCTGAACCTTAATCCTATTTGAAGGAACCTTCATCCCACTTGTTTTTGATAAATTTTCCAATGAAAATACATTATCGATCACATTGCTTTGAAATTCATTTTTGTTTTTCATTGCTCCTGAAAGTAAAACAAAAAAACTTTTTTTTAATCACATCAACATAATAACAAACAATATGAATATATTAACATCAAATTTCTCATTCATAGTCATCAAATTTATAATCAATACTATTCTCTCTAATTATCATACTTTATATTTACGAAGTTCGAGCCTCTTAAGTTCGTTCCCATTGTGTTTAAATTTGGAAATATATTTGAGTTAAAAATACTATTCGCTTAGTTGAAAAAGATAAGAGACTTGATTTTAAGCTTTGAGGCTCGAACTTAAGTTCGAGCCTCTTTCTTCTTTTGCACATTAGACACAAAAATCCTAAACTTGACATGGCTGGAAAAGCTGAGGCTCATATCATGTGATCCAACAATCCTAAACTTGATATGGTTGGAAAAGCTTAAAGGCTCGAACTTAAGTTCGATCCTCTTTGTTCTTTTGCAATAAGACACAAGAAATCTAAACTTGATATGGTTGGAAAAGCTCCGAGGCTCGAACTTAAGTTCAAGCCTCTTTGTTCTTCTATTCATATCATGTGATCCAACAATCCTGAACTTGATATGGTTGGAAAAAGCTGAGAGGCTCAAACTCCTCTTTGTTCTTTTGCTCATATCATGTGACCCAACAATCCTATAACACACAACAATCATAAACTTGATATGGTTGGAAAAGCTAAGAGGCTCTAACTCCTCTTTGTTCTTTTGCTCATATCATGTGACCAAACAATCCTAAACTTGATATGGTTGGAAAAACTCCGAGGCTCGAACTTAAGTTCGAGCCTCTTTGTTCTTTTGCACATGAGACACAGCAATCCTAAACTTGATATGGCTGGAAAAGCTGAGGCTCATATCATGTGACCAAACAATGATATGGTTGGAAAAGCCCAGAGGCTTGAACTTAAGTTCGAGCCTCTTTGTTCTTTTGCACATAAGACACAACAATCCTAAACTTGATATGATAGGAACAGCTGAGCGGCTCGAACTTAACTTGGTATGGCTGGAGAAGCTGACGCTCATATCATGTGATCCAACAAATCCTGAACTTGATATGGTTGGAAAAGCTCAGAGGCTCGAACTTAAGTTCGAGCCTCTTTGTTCTTTTGCACATAACACACAACAATCCTGAACTTGATATGGTTGGAAAACCTGAGAGGCTCGAACTTAACTTGGTATGGCTGGAAAAGCTGAGGCTCATATCATGTGATCCAACAATCCTGAACTTGATATGGTTGGAAAAGCTCAGAGGCTCGAACTTAAGTTCGAGCCTCTTTGTTCTTTTGCACATAATACACAACAATCCTAAACTTGATATGATTGGAAAAGCTGAGAGGCTCGAACTTAAGTTCGAGCCTCTTTGTTCTTTTGCTCATATCATGTGATCTAACAATCCTACACTTGATATGGTTGGAAAAGCTCAGAGGCTCGAACTTAAGTTCGAGCCTCTTTGTTCTTTTGCACATAAGACACAACAATCCTAAACTTGATATGATTGGAAAAGCTGAGAGGCTCGAACTTAAGTTGGAGCCTCTTCGTTCTTTTGCACATAAGACACACCAATCCTGAACTTGATATGGTTGGAAAAGCTGAGAGGCTCGAACTTAAGTTCGAGCCTCTTTGTTCTTTTGCTCATAATACACAACAATCCTAAACTTGATATGGTTGGAAAAGCTGAGAGGCTCGAACTTAAGTTCGAGCCTCTTTGCTCATATCATGTGACCAAAGAATGATATGGTTGGAAAAGCCTACACTCGATATGGTTGGAAATGCTCAGAGGCTCGAACTTAAGTTCGAGCCTCTTTGTTCTTTTGCACATAAGACACAACAATCCTACACTTGACATGGCTTCAGAACCTAAGGCGTCTCAGCTTTTCCAACCATATCATGTGATCCAACAATCCTGAACTTGATATGGTTGGATAAGCTCAGAGGCTCGAACTTAAGTTGGAGCCTCTTTGTTCTTTTGCACATAACACACAACAATCCTGAACTTGATATGGTTGGAAAAGCTGAGAGGCTCGAACTTAAGTTCGAGCCTCTTTGTTCTTTTGCACATAACACACAACAATCCTAAACTTGATATGGCTGGAAAAGCTCAGAGGCTCGAACTTAAGTTCGAGCCTCTTTGTTCTTCTGTTAATATCATGTAATTCAACACTCTTTGTTCTTCTGTTCATATCATGTGATCCAACAATCCTCAACTTGATATGGTTGGAAAAGCTGAGAGGCTCGAACTTAAGTTCGAGCCTCTTTGTTCTTTTGCTCATAAGACACAACAATCCTAAACTCGATATGATTGGAAAAGCTGAGAGGCTCGAACTTAAGTTCGAGCCTCCGAGCATTTCCAACCATATCAAGTGTAGGATTGTTGGATCACATGATATGAGCAAAAGAACAAAGAGGCTCGAACTTAAGTTCGAGCCTCTGAGCATTTCCAACCATATCAAGTGTAGGATTGTTGGATCACATGATATGAGCAAAAGAACAAAGAGGCTCGAACTTAAGTTCGAGCCTCTCAGCTTTTCCAATCATATCAAGTTTAGGATTGTTGTGTATTATGAGCAAAAGAACAAAGAGGCTCGAACTTAAGTTCGAGCCTCTCAGCTTTTCCAATCATATCGAGTTTAGGATTGTTGTGTCTTATGAGCAAAAGAACAAAGAGGCTCGAACTTAAGTTCGAGCCTCTAAGCT
>CM035427.1:18584431-18609431 GCA_020310875.1 Ceratopteris richardii
TATATATATATATATATATATATATATATATATATATATATATATATATATATATATATATGCATCCATACATACATACATACATATGCATCCATACATCCATACATACATACATATATATGCTCAGAAATTTTGATAATTATAAAGTCATTCCACATGTAAACTTTTAGTTTGTACTAATATAGCTTCATGAACTATAGCTTCATGAACTGATTATCCCAAAGTTATGCCTTATTCATAGCAAGCATACGGGTTAATATGAATTAATCGCCTGAATTAAATGACTTACAATGTTAGCTACTTAGGTTGGGATTTAGTTTTAGAATTTCCTAAAATCGTTGTCTCGATGGTATCCACATGGGATGTCTCTATTTTGATATTATTGTTGTCTATATGATTATTCAACATAGAGATAAAAAATCCATGCTCTATGCTGCAGAAAACATAGCACAAATGTTTGATCAATCTTGCAATTAAGTCGTGCGCATACAATTAGTTTGCAGTTGATAATAGAAATGGTCCTTCTTTGTACTTAACCTGGCCTTTTGGTATGCACTAAGTTCGTTGTATCCATCACCTTGAGATGACCTCTCTTCCTGGAGTGATTGTTCTGATCTCTGTGATCATCCTATCTCTGTTTATGGTGGGGGTGCCCTACCCTTTGTACTAACTTACATTTCATCTTTAATACAAATTTCTTGTTTTCTCAAAAAAAAAATCAAGAGTCTTTTATTTGTATAGTAAAGAAATTAAACTCGACATTATACCTCAAGACATAGATTCTTCTCCTCTTCTCTCTCTCTCCTCTTCTCTCTTGCACACACACCACGACACACTCTCTCTCTCTCTCTCTCTCTCTCTCGCACACACGACACATACCTCTGTCTCTCTCTCTCTCTCGCTCGCCGACGTTCTGAGTAGAAAAGCCGACATTCTTGTTGTTGTTAAAATACTATTTCAGCTATTCTTGCTTTATATATTAGAAAAGCACAATCGGGTGTGACTTTCAAATTATTTTCCCATTGTATCACTTGACATCGTCACCTATCTACATAAATTCTTTATGAAAAGAAGGGTCACTACCATCTATAAATATTAAAAAATTCCAATCGTGGAACAAATCTATCAATTGGATATCGGACATGTGAAGATCGTCTCAATGGTAACTTATCAAAAGCACAAGTGAACTATTATTCAACATAGTGATGAACAATATTATCTTTTAGATTTTATACATAGTAGGATGAGGACTAATATCCTCAAATATGAGGACTAACATTCTAATCCTTGAACATGTTGTAGCATCATGTGAGCCATATCCAAATTGGCCATCTTTGCTTTATCCAAGGAAAATACACACCCCATATTTATATTTCTTTTTTTTTCCTCAACTTGTTGGGAACATGGAAATGTACTTCACAATAAATCAATGACGCTGATCATAGTGTGGGAGATACCTTTTCCATTACTATTAATCACTTTCAAATCTTTGTTAATGAATTGCAATCAGCATTCCTTCTACCAAGAGGCCTTGTGAAATGTTTGCATGATACAACATAGAAAAAGTTGTATTTGAAATAGTTCTATTCATCCTTTTAGCTATACAGTTTTGTATTCGAGTATAAGGACCTATAAGCTATTTGCAATTTCCTCTAGATTGAAACAATGGCTTAACTTTTGGAAGATATGCTCACCCCCACTGGCTAAATTTTAATTCTTAAGCTTAGTTCCACTTTCAATCTCTAGTAAACCAAGCTATTTTTTTGGAAGTAGGAAATATCTTCCTTTGATCGGATATGATATACCTACACTTCTCTACTATTATGATCTATGAAAGTGACAAAGTAGAGAGAACAACCTCATCACCTAGTGGGCATAGGATAATATAGGTCTATGTGAACAAGATCTAATGATTGAATTGAAGATTCAATGTGCACTCTATGCACATTTCATGTTGGCTTTCCATATTGAAAATACTACCAAAATGAATAACCAAAGAAAGATAACACTTGTAGGTAGCTAGAAAAAGATAGACTTTCCATACCATTAAAAGACATGTGTCACAAACGACCTTGTTATATACAAACCATAGGTTGTTTAATGATAGCTAACATGTCTTGTCTATAAGATCAAAACAAAGGATAAAGTAAGACAACATTTACTCATTTAGATTTAACCATATTGCCCTTTGATATGCAAAAGGATTGAGCATAGGAAGCCACTTTGTAGTCATCAAATTCTCCAAGTGAAAATAAACTATATGAAAGATTAGGCACATGGCATACATTATGCATGGTAAATCATGAATCCTCAACAAGTTATGTACACACATATCCAATGACAACAATATCAAATTTATAAGATTCGCGAAGCATCTTTGTGTGAAGAGACTTTGTTAATTATGCAGAGAACGACTCTCTATGTGTTTTCACATGAAAAAAAGAACCAAAATCTAATAGCCATGTTTGAGAATAGGAATCAACCATAAGAGCAAAATTGGCCACAATACCATTAATTGTTTTCACATCAAAATTATTACAAATAGCACTTATTTCTTTTATATACATATATTGAGTAGATGGTGCATGCAACTCTTTAGCTTCCTATCAATTTGCTGCCCTTTATCTTTGCAGTCCTGAAATCACCAAAAAGATTTTCCTATGTACATTCTTACAGCCTTTATGAAATTCAATATCTCTTTCTCATAATTTACTTCTACACATTAATGCGATTTATAGGATCTATACGATTAAGACTACATTTTATACAATTTATACATTTTATTCGTTTATACATTTTATACGTTTATAGGATTTACACGTTCTATACGATTAAGACTACGATTTATAGGATTTATGCATTTTATACGATTACTACGATTTCTATGATTTATACGATTGATGCGATTTATACGAGTATGTGTTATACGATTTATACGATTGATACGTTTCATACCATTTGTACATTTCCAAGTACGTTTTATACGTTTTAAACACTTGAGAAATTATTGGACAAAATTATCTCTAGTGTTTTTAGCAAGCATTGAATCCCTCCACAAGACTTAAGAAGAAGAACTTTGAGAAATGATATAACAAAGGCTGAGAGAAAAAGATACAACAAAGGTTAATCTTCATGTATCCCATAACACGTCAAGAGAAGGAAGAAGATACGGGAAGGAAGACTCCATCATCTTTAGCCAACCAACTATTCGGCCCCACCAAGGAAATACCTAAAGAAGTCACAACCACAGATAGAATCTCCACACAAGGAACGTTTAAAGCATAGTCCATAGAAGAACAAAAAGAAAGGTATGTATCCGATCTACACTCTCTTGTTAGGGAAGGCCCAAATGCCACACAAAAGAAAGTCACTATGTCAACCACTAAGGTAGAAGGTAAGACACATTTGGAAATACCCATCATAGTGCCTCAATCACGCAATTTTGATATTGTATATCTAGACACAATGGATATCTCTAGACCACAATCACCCCACCACTCACACAAGTGCACCCACTACCATGGATATCTCATCGTCCACCACTACAAATACTTCCATCCATGCCACAAATGTCATAGTCATGTCACTTATGAGGATCACCATCACCTTCCCATTCCCCATCATAATAAGAATAGGAGTAGGGTCATCAAAGGTTTCCTCATCCCTAGATAAACCATACATTCAATATACAAATTTTTCAAGTTCTTGGGAGTACATCTTGACGTCACACAGCTGCCCACTATAATTTTAAAGCTAAATGAAGGCCTAATGTAAAGAAAAACCAATGAGAGAAGAAGATATGAAGATTATACAATACTTTCAACAAGAAATCATGATCTTGAAGATTTCACAAGTATTAATCATAAATGACGTAGAGATTCTATGACAAGCAAAAAGTAAGCAGCGTATGAAAATCAGCTAGATAAGAGTAGAACTGCAACAAGTGAAGGAAAAATAGGATGCATGTAAAATGAAAAAGGAGTAGATAACGACGACAATGCACTACCTAATGGAGAAAAATAATAAATAAAGAGTAGAAAACAATCAGTTGCTCGTATGTTTAACTACATATGCACCTATTCTACTAAAACTTCAGTTAGGGGGACTACAAGTAGAGCTAAGAAATATCTTCTAGGAACTCAAGCAATTACAAAGTAACAGGGCAAACAATGACTCCACTATCACAAAACTGTAGGCCCAATTCCAAGAGCTACAAGAAAGAGCATCCATAATTGGGTTCTTTCATCTTGGACTAACTTAGACTTTTGAACCTTGATTGAGGCAATGAAGGGAGATTTTCAAAGATCTTATGCAAGTTACTCTCGATGGGCTAAGAGGGGAAGATAAGTGGAAACCCCTCTTGATATGCTAGAAAAGTCAAAGGCAAGACTGGAGAGAATAGGAAAGCGGGGAAAAGAAAGTGTAAGTAGTACAAGGAAGAAGATTTAGATTCAGAAGGAGATAGCAAGGGATCATCTTCAAGGAAGAAAAAGAATGGCAAAGATTGCACATAAGAGCTGATATGTTTTCTTTCTATTTATTGTTATTGAACAGTATGACTCCGGTTGTTTGAATGCTTTGAAATAGAGAGTATCAATATAATAAAAGTAATGAAATATGAGTACATGTAATTTAAGTGTGACTTATGTGCGCATAGATGAACTTGTATATGTAAAGATTTATATATGCATAAATGTGCTTTAAGTGGAGCATACAGGTCAGGATGATCCTATGAAGAAAGGAAAATTATATGGTCAAAATTCACGTGCATGCGTTCTAGAACTTGGAAGGGAACCGGATGAGGAGCAGGAAATCCTTAATCGGGACCAGGGACTTACTAAGTTCAAATAAATGTTACATTATGGACTGTGGCACGGAATATTTTGCATGGGTGGGCCGTGATTCTTCTCTTGAGGAAAGACGTACTATGATAACAATCCTGGAGGATCTCGAGGATTCGTGGGATAGGGGTATACCTCGCATCAACACTCTTTTTCAGAAGGATCGACACACTCTGGCCTATGATAAAGGCTGGAGAGTTCTTACAGATTTTAAGCAGTTCCAAGTTTTGAAGCAAAATCCTTTCTGGTGTCAGAGACATGACGGAAAACTTTGGAACCTAAACAATTATCGTACAGATGTAATCCAAGCATTGGGAGGCAACAGTTCACACACAGGAGCTGCTAGATTTGCTAGTAAAATGTGAAAACAAGATTCAGACACGAATCAAGATTGGTCTTAATTCCAAAATGCCCAGTCGATTTCCACCTGTAATTTTTTATACCCCTAAAGAAATCGGAGGACTTGGTATGCTCTCTATGGGCCATATATTAATTCCTCAAAGTGATTTACGGTATAGTCAGCAAACGGATGTTGGGGTGACTCATTTTCGTAGTGGAATGAGTCATGAGGATGAACAACTTATTCCCAATTTGTACCGGTATATTCAGCCTTGGGAAAGTGAATTCATTGACTCACAGCGTGTGTGGGCGGAATATGCTCTGAAGCGGCAAGAAGCTCAAGCCCAGAACAGAAGGTTGACACATGGAAATCGGGAGGCAGCTCTCTGGGAGGTGGTCGCCGTTGCAGATCAGGAAAGTATGCGCAAGAAAAAAGGACGGGGGGCAAACAAAGCATCTGTAGAGAGTGGGCAACATGTTCTTCATCTTCGTAGGTGGCGTACAGCAGCGTGTCTCAGAAATCCTAGAGAGGAACTTAGGACGCAGAAGCTAGTGGCATCGAACTCGGTCTGCTTATGCAGTACATCGAGAGGACTATACCTAATCAGTTCGCTTCGGAGATAGAGGTGGACGCATTGTCATCAAAGTTAGCTCAAAGAGAGTCTGAACTTGCAGAAGAGAAACTTGAAGTAAGAAGGCTTGCAGCTTTATTCAAACAGGCTTCTGATGATGCAAAATGAATGGTAGAAGAGGCAAGGGCTGCAGCAAAGGTAGAAATCGAATCTGCTAGGGCTGCCACACGAAGGATAGAAGAGGGATTGGAGGAGCAGGAGAGGCTCTTTGGTGGTATAAGCCAGCAGGAGCTTGATGATATGAGAAGAGAGCTACAAGATGCAAGAAGGATAAAGATGCTACATGAATCAAGTAAGGTAGGTTTCTTTTTTGCTTTTGAAGTTAGCTGTATCATTTCATTAAAATAGCATTTGACATCTTTGCACTCCTGGTAAAACAGACGTTGTATTGGAGTGTGACCTTTCATATGTATTTATTGTGATAACGATATGACCTGCCCTACTATTTTGATTCTAATGCTAATACAAGCTGTGGCACAGAGAAGGGAGGCTTGTTATGTGTTGATGACGATATTGTCTGAGCTATCCTGAATGTATAATTGATTAAGTGCCATGTCAAGTGTTCCTTAACGCACATAATGTCAACTGTAAAACATTTGTCTGTGATAAGGGGGAATATTTTTCTTAAGTGCAGAGATTTCTTGAAAGAAAAAAGACATGCAAGTTTTGCAGAAGATCATATGGTTATTCATCTCAAATCATGCACTGTATGAGGTTGGCTTTTCAAGAAATCCCATGTTTGTAGTAATAATGTGGCTGCCAACTTTTGTAAGATATCCTGGGTGTCTGAGCAGGCTATGGATATGGAACATGAGGTAGAAGGCCATGAGAGATATTCGCTTACAGTTCTTGTTTGATCATATTAATTATCTAGTATGTTACATATGGGGTTCTCATGCATTTAAAGCATTGCTGTTTTCTTTTCAGTAAAGATTCCTTCAAATAATTCTCTGATGTTTAACCACACAAAATTCATTCATACAATCAAACTCTGCTGAAGAACTCATGAAATGCCTCCGAAGGACCTTAGTAGTTTTTTTTATTTAGTTTTAGTACGCAAGCAAAGTCATATTATGGATACTGAGTGAACCATAAACACAGGCACACCGTGAGGTGCGCGTGCAGACCACTGAAGTCAGGCACAATACACAATAACGTATTAAAAAGTTTGTGCAGGTACAAATGGTAGCCATGCATATCTGGGAATACGTCGCAGAAGGAAAAGAGAAAGGAATTCAAAAAGGATCTCTGGAAAAAAAAGGCAGATCATTCGTCTATGTTCTTGGTAGCCTCCGATCACCATAAGTCTGCAGAAGTTTTTAACGATATAGTTGCATAACCAGATGTTGGGCATATATCAAATATATGTACGCAAGTACTGATGGTAGTCTTGCATAAAAGAAAGGCAGGTGATATCTGTGGTGGGAAGAGGAAGAGGTGAAAGTAAGGGGAATGCTTGTCGGCAAGAGAAAGGTGAGTGATTTGCTGTGGTGAATGTCAAAATTAATCGTGAACTAGTCTCAGCTGGTGCAAGTTTATGGTATTTGGCAAACTACAAACTAGTGGTCTTAGAAACAGGTGATGGCTGCCACCTCACGATGATGGAAGAAAGCACTGATCACCCCTCCAGAAATCATATACACAGGGGAAAAGGATAAATTCTCAAGGTATTCAGTTCAAGGCTTTCAAAGTGGAAGATTCAAGGAAACTCTCATCTACCATATTCAGGAGTCCAAATTATTTTACACAGCACTTCATGCTCTCGAAAAAGAGACTGAGAGGGACCTTGGTTGTTGAAAGCAAGAGAGGTTTAGTCTGAAGCTTGTGCTGTGTTCTATGCTCAAGCTAACGGCTAACGAAACCATATCTTCCCCAGCATACATAGTTCATTAAGAGAGAAAAGTCTCCATTTATCACTTAAAATGCTGGCCCAAGAAAAGTTTGTAAAGCTCATGCTCCATCTCGGCTAGCAAGGACCTCTTCTTCCTTCACATTAAATTTCAGGAGAAAATACAACTGCATGTGACTCTTAAGGCAACTTCCCTATCTAGAGAGACAAGTAAAGAGAAAGTTCAAAGGTGTTCTCACAACCTTGGGGAAGATTAAAGTAGTACTCATAGATCCAGTTCCTTGAACCTCATATAAAGCTATGGCCTCAATGGATCCACAGTTAAAAGAATCACACAATTTTCATTTTGTTTTTCACACATAAGGTTGGCAGGCATGCGTTTTTCCCCATTGTAAGGTATTGAGCTGTGTTTGCATTCGAGTTGATGATTTGCTCCTCTTCAATTACCTCTCCAATGCTTCCAAGTTGGTCGGAAATCTCCTTCATCTTTGTGACATAATCAGTCACATTTTGCTTCGGGCTTTTCTTCATTGTTGTGAACTCCATCCACAATTGGTTCTTCCTTGCTCGAGTGTTGGAAGAGAAGAAAGAAGCAAGTGCATTCCAGGTTTCTCTTGATGTCTTGCATCCCTTGACATGAGGTAAAAGAAAATCAGAGATTGAGTTTAGAATATAGGACCTTGCAAGTGCATCCTTCGAACACCAATTCGAAAGTCCTTCCACTTCTTCATGTGATGGTTGCCCTTTGTTCCTCATGGTTGGCATTGCTTCATCTCCGGATATGAATCCATATAGATTCCTTCCTTGAAGGTAAGCCTCCATCCTTAGAGACCATGCCGGGTAGTTGTTTCGATCCAATTTGTCAATTGTTGATGGAAATCCATCTCCCATGTTGCTTGACTATGCTCTGATACCACTGTGAAGAGAGATGGTGGATGCAATCCAAAGATGAGTAGGTGCCGCTACAACCAGCTTCACACCAGCCAACTGAGACTTCAGAGTTGATTAGTAGACCCTTTGAGCTTCCTAAATCCACCAAAATATCAGCCAAGTACTTTGGAACATGTATCCCAAAAGTTTAAGTCAAGACAGGCTAGTTGCGAAATGACTAGCTCCCAAAACTTGCTATTTTTGGACATACACCTGCTGGAAAAAATGAACAGTGCTCTCAACCTGGAAGGAATTAGAAACATTCCTTTTGGGCATAGCAAATAGACTTAGCAAGCTTCCTATTCCAAGTTAAAACACTTCAAATGATGGACTGAGCACTGAGAACAAGTTTCATCAAGTTCTGGAACATTCCCACAATTCTCGGGGCTCTGCAGAGATAGACCAGTAAGCAGTAAAATGCAGATATCTCCAAAAGTATAAATCCAATGACCTTGAAAATTTATAGGTAGAAGCTAGACAGTGAGAGCTATCCAACGCACTTTAAAACACTGAAAAATGTTCAGTAAAACTCGAGATATGACCTTCTGAAGTTACTGCTCTGAGTGAGTATAGCAGAGAACAAAACAGAGAGGTAGATGATAATAAATGTATAGATTCACATATGATTACAACCACATTGGCAATGAATCTTTGCACAATGGGAGTAGAATGATAGAGCTATGGAGTAAGCTCTTCAATCTCTACAAAATGACATGAAGTGGTCACGTACAAGGCTTGCTAATCGCCTCTTCCTTCTTGCTCCTTTTATAGCAATTCTTGGAGGGAGTTTTGAATTCGAATTCGAATGGCTCCACCTAAAAGTGATCCCCAAAGTTAGGAGAGATTCCCTCAGCTCAAAAATTCGTGATTTTGGTAGTTGGAGCCACGAATTTGCTTTTACATCATGGATGAGGTAAGCCATCCTTTTACTTTTTTCTTTTTCCATTTACAAGAGATAAAATGTACTCTTTTACAAGAGGTGTTCACATGACTACTCATGTGACTTACAAATGAGGATAATATCAAGCATATCAAGCATGTAGGCTTGGGCAAAATGCACCAACATTGTTGTGTCTTATGTTTAAAAGAATTAAGTTCAAGCCTCTGAGCTTTTCCAACTTAAGTTCGAGTCTCTGTTCTTTTCTAACCATATCAAGTTTAGGATTGTTTGGTTATATGATATGAGCAAAAGAACAAAGAGGCTCGAACTTAAGTTCGAGCCTCTCAGCTTTTCCAACCATATCAAGTTCAGAATTGTTGGATCACATGATATGAACAGAAGAACAAAGAGGCTCGAACTTAAGTTTGAGCCTCTGAGCTTTTCCAGCCATATCAAGTTTAGGTTTCTTGTGTCTTATGTGCAAAAGAACAAAGAGGCTCGAACTTAAGTTCGAGCCTCTGAGCTTTTCCAACCAAATCAAGTTTAGGATTGTTGGATCACAAGATATAAGCCTCAGCTTTTTCAGCCATGTCAAGTTTAGGATTGTTGTGTGTTAGGTGCAAAAGAACAAAGAGGCTCGAACTTAAGTTCGTGTCTCTGAGCTTTTCCAGCCATATCAAGTTTAGGATTGTTGTGTCTTATGTGCAAAAGATTAAGTTCGAGCCTTTGAGTTTTTTCCAACAATATCTAGTTCAGGATTGTTGTATCACATGATATGAACTTCACAAAACTTGAGAAACCCAAACTTAAGTTTGTAAAAAAAATAGGAATGAAATTCAAAGTATGAACTTCAGTTTCAATTTCATTTCAACTTGGATAGAAAGAGTTTGAGCCTGTATTCAATCTGGAGCCTCTAAATCATATCAAGTTTGAGATTGTTTGGTCACATGATATGACGCTCAAACTTAAGTTCGAGCCTCTCAGCTTCTCCAAGAAATAGATTGAGCCTCTATTTAACTTTGGGGATCCTTTATAAAATTTCGAGTCGCACTTAAGTTTGAGCCTCTATTTAACTTTGTCATGATAAGTTCAAATTTATAGTGGAAACCTCTATTCAACTTCAAGTCAGTGAAGGTGAACTTAAGTTTGGATATTGATTAAAGTTGGAGTTGAAGATTCTATTGACCTTGGAATCGAAGAGGCTGAACTTAAGTTCGAGTCTTTATTCAACTAAGAGTGAGAAAGACTAAAACTTAAGTTCGAGCATGTTAAGTTCAACACTCTCTTGGATCCAAAAGGACTTATAGATTCGAACTCAAGTTTGAGCCCGTGAGTCATATCAAGTTTAGGATTGTTGGCTCATATGATATAAGGCTCCAACTTAAGTTCGAGCCTCTCAAGTTTTCTGGTAAAACCACTCATATTTTGAACTCAAATCTTCTTGCATCTACAAAAGCTAAGCCTCTGAATCATATGAGCTGAGTTATGAAGCTCAGACTTTTTCATCTTTTCCAAAAGCTGTTATGAGCAAAAGAACAAAGAGGAGTTCGAGCCTCTCAATTTTTTCCAACCATATCAAGTTCAAGATTGTTGGATCACATGATATGAGCAAAAGAACAAAGAGGCTTGAACTGAAGTTCGAGCCTCTCAACTTTTCCAACCATATCAAGTTTAGGATTGTTGTGTCTTATGTGCAAAAGAACAAAGAGGCTCGAACTTAAGTTCGAGCCTTTGAACTTTTCCAACCATATGAAGTTCAGGATTTGTTGGATCACATGATATTAGCTTAAGCTTTTCCAGCCATATCAAGTTTAGGATTGTTAAGTCTTATGTGCAAAAGAACAAAGAGGCTCGAACTTAAGTTCGAGACTCTAAGCTTTTCTAACCATATCAAGTTTAGGATTGTTGGATCACATGATATGAGCCTCAGCTTTTCCAGCCATATCAAGTTTATGATTGTTGTGTCTTATGTGCAAAAGAACAAAGAGGCTCGAACTTAAGTTCGAGCCTCTGAGCTTTTTCAACCATATCAAGTTTAGGATTGTTGAATCATATGATATGAGCCTCTGAGCTTTTCCAACCACATCAAGTTTAGGATTGTTGGATCACATGATATGAGCAAAAGAACAAAGAGCTTTTCCAACCATATCAACATTAGGATTGTTTGGTCACATGATATGAGCAAAAGAACAAAGAGGAGTTAGAGCCTCTGAGCTTTCCCAACCATATCAAGTTTAGAATTGTTGGATCACATGATATGAGCAAAAGAACAAAGAGGCTCAAACTTAAGTTTGAGCCTCTCAGCTTTTCCAACCATATCAAGTTTAGGATTGTTGTGTCTTGTGTGCAAAAGAACAAAGAGACTCGAACTTAAGTTTGAGCCTCTTAGCTTTTCCAACCATATCAAGTTCAGGATTTGTTGGATCACATGATATGAGCCTCAACTTTTCTAGCCATATCAAGTTTAGGATTGTTGTGTCTTATGTGCAAAAGAACAAAGAGGCTCGAACTTAAGTTCGTGTCTCTGAGCTTTTCCAGCCATATCAAGTTTAGGATTGTTGTGTCTTATGTGCAAAAGATTAAGTTCGAGCCTTTGAGCTTTTCCAACCATATCAAGTTTAGTATTGTTTGGTCATATGATATGAGGAAAAGAACAAAGAGGCTCGAACTTAAGATCGAGCCTCTGAGCTTTTCCAGTCACATCAACTTTGGGATTGTTGTGTGTTATGTGCAAAAGAACAAAGAGGAGTTCGAGCCTCTCAGCTTTTTCCAACCATATCAAGTTCAGGATTGTTGGATCACATGATATGAACTTCAAAAAACTTGAGAAACCCAAAATTAAGTTTGTAAATCAGATAAGATTGAAATTCAAACTATGAACTTCAGTTTGAATTTCATTTCAACTTGGATAGAGAGAGTTTGAGCCTGTATTCAATTTGGAGCCTCTTAATCATATCAAGTTCGAGATTTTTTGGTCACATGATATGACTCGAACTTAAGTTCGAGCCTCTGAGCTTTTCCAGCCACATCAAGTTTAGGATTATTGTGTCTTATGTGCAAAAGATTAAGTTCGAGCCTTTGAGCTTTTCCAACCATATCAAGTTTAGTATTGTTTGGTCACATGATATGAGGAAAAGAACAAAGAGGCTCGAACTTAAGTTCGAGCCTCTGAGCTTTTCCAGTCACATCAACTTTGGGATTGTTGTGTGTTATGTGCAAAAAAAAAAGAGGAGTTCGAGCCTCTCAGCTTTTTCCAACCATATCAAGTTCAAGATTGTTGGATCACATGATATGAACTTTAGAAAACTTGAGAAACCCAAACTTAAGTTTGTAAATAAGATGAGATTGAAATTCAAACTATGAACTTCAGTTTGAATTTCATTTCAACTTGGATAGAGAGAGTTTGATCCTGTATTCAATTTGGAGCCTCTGAATCATATCAAGTTCGAGATTGTTTGGTCACATGATATGACTTGAACTTAAGTTCGAGCCTCTGAGCTTTTCCAACCATATCAAGTTCAGGATTTGTTGGATCACATGATATGAGCCTCAGCTTTTCTAGCCATATCAAGTTTAGGATTCTTGTGTCTTATGTGCAAAAGAATTAAGTTCGAGCCTCTGAGCTTTTCCAACTTAAGTTCGAGTTTCTGTTCTTTTCTAACCATATCAAATTTAGGATTGTTTGGTTATATGATATGAGAAAAATAACAAAGAGGCTCTGAGTTCGAGCCTCTGAGCTTTTCGAACCATATCAAGTTTAGAATTGTTAGGTCACGTGATATGAGCAAAAGAACGAAGAGGGTCGAACTTAAGTTCGAGCCTCTAAGCTTTTCCAACCATATCAAGTTTAGGATTGTTGGATCACATGATATGAACAGAAGAACAAAGAGGCTCGAACTTAAGTTCGAGCCTCTGAGCTTTTCCAGCCATATCAAGTTTAGGTTTCTTGTGTCTTATGTACAAAAGAACAAAGAGGCTCGAACTTAAGTTCGAGCCTCTGAGCTTTTCCAACCATATCAAGTTTAGGATTGTTGGATCACATGATATAAGCCTCAGCTTTTTCAGCCATGTCAAGTTTAGGATTGTTGTGTGTTAGGTGCAAAAGAACAAAGAGGCTCGAACTTAAGTTCGTGTCTCTGAGCTTTTCCAGCCATATCAAGTTTAGGATTGTTGTGTCTTATGTGCAAGAGATTAAGTTCAAGCCTTTGAGCTTTTCCAACCATATCAACTTTAGTATTGTTTGGTCACATGATATGAGGAAAAGAACAAAGAGGCTCGAACTTAAGTTCGAGCCTCTGAGCTTTTCCAGTCACATCAACTTTGGGATTGTTGTGTGTTATGTGCAAAAGAACAAAGAGGAGTTCGAGCCTCTCAGCTTTTTCCAACCATATCAAGTTCAGGATTGTTGGATCACATGATATGAACTTCAGCTTTTCCAGCCATATCAAGTTTAGGATTTTTGTATCTTATGTGCAAAAGAACAAAGAGGCTCGAACTTAAGTTCAAGCTTCTGAGCTTTTCCAACCATATTAAGTTTAGGATTGTTGGATCACATGATATGAACCTCAGCTTTTCTAGCCATATCAAGTTTAGGATTGTTGTGTCTTATGTGCAAAAGAACAAAGAGGCCCGAACTTAAGTTCGAGCCTCTGAGCTTTTCCAACCATATCAAGTTCAGGATTTGTTGGATCACATGATATGAGCCTCAGCTTTTCGAGCCATATCAAGTTTAGGATTGTTATGTGTTATGTGCAAAAGAATTAAGTTCGAGCCTCTAAGCTTTTCCAACTTAAGTTCGAGTCTCTGTGCTTTTCTAACCATATCAAGTTTAGGATTGTTTGGTTATATGATATGAGGAAAAGAACAAAGAGGCTCTGAGTTCGAGCCTCTGAGCTTTTCCAACCATATCAAGTTTAGAATTGTTGGGTCACGTGATATGAGTAAAAGAACAAAGAGACTCAAACTTAAGTTCGAGCCTCTCAGCTTTTCCAACCATATCAAGTTCAGGATTGTTGGATCACATGATATGAACAGAATAACAAAGAGGCTCGAACTTAAGTTCGAGCCTCTGAGCTTTTACAGCCATATCAAGTTTAGGTTTCTTGTGTCTTATGTGCAAAAGAACAAAGAGTCAGCTTTTCCAACCATATTAAGTTCAGGATTGTTGGATCACATGATATGAACAGAATAACAAAGAGGCTCGAACTTAAGTTCGAGCCTCTGAGCTTTTACAGCCATATCAAGTTTAGGTTTCTTGTGTCTTATGTGCAAAAGAACAAAGAGTGAGCTTTTCCAACCATATCAAGTTCAGGATTGTTGGATCACATGATATGAAAAGAAGAACAAAGAGGCTCAAACTTAAGTTCGAGCCTCTGAGCTTTTACAACCATATTAAGTTTAGGTTTCTTGTGTCTTATGTGCAAAAGAACAAAGAGGCTCGAACTTAAGTTCGAGCCTCTGAGCTTTTACACCCAAATCAAGTTTAGGATTGTTGGATCACATGATATAAGCCTCAGCTTTTTCAGCCATGTCAAGTTTAGGATTGTTGTGTGTTAGGTGCAAAAGAACAAAGAGGCTCGTACTTAAGTTCGTGTCTCTGAGCTTTTCCAGCCATATCAAGTTTAGGATTGTTGTGTCTTGTGTGCAAAAGATTAAGTTCGAGCCTTTGAGCTTTTTCCAACCATATCTAGTTCAGGATTGTTGTATCACATGATATGAACTTCAGAAAACTTGAGAAACCCAAACTTAAGTTTGTAAATAAAATAGGATTGAAATTCAAACTATGAACTTTAGTTTGAATTTCATTTCAACTTGGATAGAGAGAGTTTGAGCCTGTATTCAATCTGGAGCCTCTGAATCATATCAAGGTCGAGATTGTTTGGTCACATGATATGACGCTCAAACTTAAGTTCGATCCTCTCAGCTTCTCCAAGAAATAGATTGAGCCTCTATTTAACTTTGGGGATCCTTTATACAATTTGGAGTCGCACTTAAGTTTGAGCCTCTATTTAACTTTGTCACGATAAGTTCAAATTTATAGTGGAAACCTCTATTCAACTTCAAGTCAGTGAAGGTGAACTTAAGTTTGGATATTGATTAAAGTTGGAGTTTAAGATTCTATTGACCTTGGAATCGAGGAGGCTGAACTTAAGTTCGAGTCTTTATTCAACTAAGAGTGAGAAAGACTAAAACTTAAGTTCGAGCATGTTAAGTTCAACACTCTCTTGGATCCAAAAGGACTTATAGATTCGAACTCAAGTTCGAGCCCGTGAGTCATATCAAGTTTAGGATTGTTGGCTCATATGATATAAGGCTCCAACTTAAGTTCGAGCCTCTCAAGTTTTCTCGTAAAACCACTCATATTTTGAACTCAAATCTTCTTGCATCTACAAAAGCTAAGCCTCTGAATCGAAGAGGCTGAACTTAAGTTCCAGTCTTTATTCAACTAAGAGTGAGAAAGGCTAAAACTTAAGTTTGAGCATGTTAAGTTCAACACTCTCTTGGATCCAAAAGGACTTATAGATTCCAACTCAAGTTCGAGCCCGTGAGTTATATCTTGTTTAGGATTGTTGGCTCATATGATATAAGGCTCCAACTTAAGTTCGAGCCTCTCAAGTTTTCCGGCAAAAACAGGCTTGAACTTAAGTTCGAGCCTCTCAAGTTTTCTAGTAAAAACATTAATATTTTTAACTCAAATCTTCTTGCATCTACAAAATCTAAGCCTCTGAATCATATGAGCTGAGTTATGAAGCTCAGACTTTTTCAGCTTTTCCAAAAGTTGTTATGAGCAAAAGAACAAAGAGGAGTTCAAGCCTCTCACCTTTTTCCAACCATATCAAGTTCAGGATTGTGGGATCACATGATATGAGCAAAAGAACAAAGAGGCTCGAACTTAAGTTCGAGCCTCTCAGCTTTTCCAACCATATCAAGTTTAGGATTGTTGTGTCTTATGTGCAAAAGAACAAAGAGGCTCGAACTTAAGTTCAAGCCTTTGAACTTTTCCGACCATATCAAGTTCAGGATTTGTTGGATCACATGATATGAGCTTCAGCTTTTCTAGCCATATCAAGTTTAAGATTGTTGTGTCTTATGTGCAAAAGAACAAAGAGGCTCAAACTTAAGTTCGAGCCTCTGAGCTTTTCCAACCATATCAAGTTTAGGATTGTTGGATCACATGATATGAGCCTCAGCTTTTCCAACCATATCAAGTTTAGGATTGTTGTTGTCTTATGTGCAAAAGAACAAAGAGGATCGAACTTAAGTTCGAGCCTCTGAGCTTTTCCAACCATATCAAGTTTAGGATTGTTTGGTTACATGATATGAGCAAAAGGACAAAGAGGAGTTAGAGCCTTTGAGCTTTTCCAACCATATCAAGTTTAGAATTGTTGGATCACATGATATGAGCAAAATAACAAAGAGGCTCAAACTTAAGTTCGAGCCTCTCAGCTTTTCCAACCATATCAAGTTTAGGATTGTTGTGTCTTATGTGCAAAAGAACAAAGAGACTCGAACTTAAGTTCGGGCCTCTGAGCTTTTCCAACCATATCAAGTTCAGGATTTGTTGGATCACATGATATGAGCGTCAGCTTTTCTAGCCATATCAAGTTTAGGATTGTTGTGTCTGATGTGCAAAAGAATTAAGTTTGAGCCTCTGCGCTTTTCCAACTTAAGTTCGAGTTTCTGTGCTTTTCTAACCATATCAAGTTTAGGGTTGTTTGGTTATATGATATGAGCAAAAGAACAAAGAAGTTCTGAGTTCGAGCCTCTTAACTTTTCCAACCATATCAAGTTTAAGATTGTTGTGTCTTATGTGCAAAAGAATTAAGTTCGAGCCTCTGAGCTTTTCCAACTTAAGTTCGAGTCTCTGTGCTTTTCTAACCATATCAAGTTTAGGATTGTTTGATTATATGATATGAGCAAAAGAACAAACAGGCTCTGAGTTCGAGCCTCTGAGCTTTTCCAAACATATCAAGTTTACAATTCTTGGGTCACGTGATATGAGCAAAAGAACAAAGAGGCTTGAACTTAAGTTCGAGCCTCTCAGCTTTTCCAACCATATCAAGTTCAGGATCGTTGGATCACATGATATGAACAGAAGAACAAAGAGGCTCGAACTTAAGTTCGAGCCTCTGAGCTTTTCCAGCCATATCAAGTTTAGGTTTCTTGTCTCTTATGTGCAAAAGAACAAAGAGCCTCTGAGCTTTTCCAACCATATCAAGTTTAGGATTGTTGGATCACATGATATAAGCCTCATCTTTTTCAGCCATGTCAAGTTTAGGATTGTTGTGTTAGGTGCAAAAGAACAAAGAGGCTCGAACTTAAGTTCATGTCTCTGAGCTTTTCCAGCCATATCAAGTTTAGGATTGTTGTGTCTTATGTGCAAAAGATTAAGTTTGAGCCTTTGAGCTTTTCCAACCATATCAAGTTCAGGATTCTGGGATCACATGATATGAGCAAAAGAACAAAGAGGCTCGAACTTAAGTTCGAGCCTCTCAGCTTTTCCAACCATATCAAGTTTAGGATTGTTGTGTCTTATGTGCAAAAGAACAAAGAGGCTCGAACTTAAGTTCAAGCCTTTGAACTTTTCCAACCATATCAAGTTCAGGATTTGTTGGATCACATGATATGAGCTTCAGCTTTTCTAGCCATATCAAGTTTAGGATTGTTGTGTCTTATGTGCAAAAGAACAAAGAGGCTCGAACTTAAGTTCGAGCCTCTGAGCTTTTCCAACCATATCAAGTTTAGGATTGTTGGATCACATGATATGAGCCTCAGCTTTTCCAACCATATCAAGTTTAGGATTGTTGTTGTCTTATGTGCAAAAGAACAAAGAGGATCGAACTTAAGTTCGAGCCTCTGAGCTTTTCCAACCATATCAAGTTTAGGATTGTTGGATCACATGATATGGGCAAAAGAACAAAGAGCTTTTCCAACCATATCAAGTTTAGGATTGTTTGGTTACATGATATGAGCAAAAGGACAAAGAGGAGTTAGAGCCTTTGAGCTTTTCCAACCATATCAAGTTTAGAATTGTTGGATCACATGATATGAGCAAAATAACAAAGAGGCTCAAACTTAAGTTCGAGCCTCTCAGCTTTTCCAACCATATCAAGTTTAGGATTGTTGTGTCTTATGTGCAAAAGAACAAAGAGACTCGAACTTAAGTTCGGGCCTCTGAGCTTTTCCAACCATATCAAGTTCAGGATTTGTTGGATCACATGATATGAGCCTCAGCTTTTCCAGCCATATCAAGTTTAGGATTGTTGTGTCTGATGTGCAAAAGAATTAAGTTCGAGCCTCTGAGCTTTTCCAACTTAAGTTCGAGTTTCTGTGCTTTTCTAACCATATCAAGTTTAGGGTTGTTTGGTTATATGATATGAGCAAAAGAACAAAGAAGTTCTGAGTTCGAGCCTCTTAG
Organism: Ceratopteris richardii; assembly: GCA_020310875.1. Classification (NCBI taxonomy): domain Eukaryota; kingdom Viridiplantae; phylum Streptophyta; class Polypodiopsida; order Polypodiales; family Pteridaceae; genus Ceratopteris; species Ceratopteris richardii. The sequence goes on from CM035427.1 coordinate 18,603,321, forward strand.
CTTTTCCAACCATATCAAGTTTAAGATTGTTGTGTCTTATGTGCAAAAGAATTAAGTTCGAGCCTCTGAGCTTTTCCAACTTAAGTTCGAGTCTCTGTGCTTTTCTAACCATATCAAGTTTAGGATTGTTTGATTATATGATATGAGCAAAAGAACAAAGAGGCTCTGAGTTCGAGCCTCTGAGCTTTTCCAAACATATCAAGTTTACAATTCTTGGGTCACGTGATATGAGCAAAAGAACAAAGAGGCTTGAACTTAAGTTCGAGCCTCTCAGCTTTTCCAACCATATCAAGTTCAGGATCGTTGGATCACATGATATGAACAGAAGAACAAAGAGGCTCGAACTTAAGTTCGAGCCTCTGAGCTTTTCCAGCCATATCAAGTTTAGGTTTCTTGTGTCTTATGTGCAAAAGAACAAAGAGCCTCTGAGCTTTTCCAACCATATCAAGTTTAGGATTGTTGGATCACATGATATAAGCCTCATCTTTTTCAGCCATGTCAAGTTTAGGATTGTTGTGTTAGGTGCAAAAGAACAAAGAGGCTCGAACTTAAGTTCATGTCTCTGAGCTTTTCCAGCCATATCAAGTTTAGGATTGTTGTGTCTTATGTGCAAAAGATTAAGTTTGAGCCTTTGAGCTTTTCCAACCATATCAAGTTTAGTATTGTTTGGTCACATGATATGAGGAAAAGAACAAAGAGGCTCGAATTTAAGTTCGAGCCTCTGAGCTTTTCCAGTCATATCAAGTTTGGGATTGTTGTGTGTTTGGGATTGTTGGAGTTAAGTTCAACACTCTCTTGGATCCAAAAGGACTTATAGATTCGAACTCAAGTTCGAGCCCGTGAGTTATATCAAGTTTAGGATTGTTGGCTCATATGATATGAGGCTCCAACTTAAGTTCGAGCCTCTCAAGTTTTCCGGCAAAAACAGGCTTCAACTTAAGTTCGAGCCTCTCAAGTTTTCTAGTAAAAACATTAATATTTTTAACTCAAATCTTCTTGCATCTACAAAAGCTAAGCCTCTTAATCATATGAGCTGAGTTATGAAGCTTAGACTTTTTCAGCTTTTCCAAAAGTTGTTATAAGCAAAACAACAAAGACGAGTTCGAGCCTCTCAGCTTTTTCCAACCATATCAAGTTCAGGATTGTTGGATCACATGATATGAGTTAAAGAACAAAGAGGCTCAAACTTAAGTTCGAGCCTCTCAGCTTTTCCAACCATATCAAGTTTAGGATTGTTGTGTCTTATGCGCAAAAGAACAAAGAGGCTCGAACTTAAGTTCGAGCCATAATTTGAACTTTTCCAACCATATCAAGTTCAGGATTTGTTGGATCACCATGATATGAGCTTCAGCTTTTCCAGCCATATCAAGTTTAAGATTGTTGTGTCTTATGTGCAAAAGAACAAAGAGGCTCGAACTTAAGTTCGAGCCTCTGAGATTTTCCAACCATATCAAGTTTAGGATTGTTGGATCACATGATATGAGCCTCAGCTTTTCCAACCATATCAACTTTAGGATTGTTGTTGTCTTATGTGCAAAAGAACAAAGAGGATCGAACTTAAGTTCGAGCCTCTGAGCTTTTCCAACCATATCAAGTTTAGGATTGTTGGATCACATGATATGAGCAAAAGAACAAAGAGCTTTCCCAACCATATCAAGTTTAGGATTGTTTGGTCACATGATATGAGCAAAAGAACAAAGAGGAGTTAGAGCCTCTGAGCTTTTCCAACCATATCAAGTTTAGAATTGTTGGATCACATGATATGAGCAAAAGAACAAAGAGGCTTAAACTTAAGTTCGAGCCTCTCAGCTTTTCCAACCATATCAAGTTTAGGATTGTTGTGTCTTATGTGCAAAAGAACAAAGAGACTCGAACTTAAGTTCGGGCCTCTTAGCTTTTCCAACCATATCAAGTTCAGGATTTGTTGGATCACATGATATGAGCCTCAGCTTTTCCAGCCATATCAAGTTTAGGATTGTTGTGTCTGATGTGCAAAAGAATTAAGTTCGAGCCTCTGAGCTTTTCCAACTTAAGTTCGAGTTTCTGTGCTTTTCTAACCATATCAAGTTTAGGATTGTTTGGTTATATGATATGAGCAAAAGAACAAAGAGGTTCTGAGTTCGAGCCTCTAAGCTTTTCCAACCACATCAAGTTTAGAATTGTTGGGTCACGTGATATAAGCGAAAGAACAAAGAAGCTCGAACTTAAGTTTGAGCCTCTCAGCTTTTCCAACCATATCAAGTTCAGGATTGTTGGATCACATGATATGAACAGAAGAACAAAGAGGCTCGAACTTAAGTTCGAGCCTCTGAGCTTTTCCAGCCATATCAAGTTTATGTTTCTTGTGTCTTATGTGCAAAAGAACAAAGAGGCTCGAACTTAAGTTCATGTCTCTGAGCTTTTCCAGCCATATCAAGTTTAGGATTGTTGTGTCTTATGTGCAAAAGATTAAGTTCGAGCCTTTGAGCTTTTCCAACCATATCAAGTTTATTATTGTTTGGTCACATGATATAAGGAAAAGAACAAAGAGGCTCGAACTTAAGTTCGAGCCTCTGAGCTTTTCCAGTCATATCAAGTTTGGGATTGTTCTGTGTTATGTGCAAAAGAACAAAGAGGAGTTTGAGCCTCTCAGCTTTTTCCAACCATATCAAGTTCAGGATTGTTGGATCACATGATATGAACTTCAGAAAACTTGAGAAACCCAAACTTAAGTTTGTACATAAGATAGGGATATTGAAATTCAAACTATGAACTTCAGTTTGAATTTCATTTCAACTTGGATAGAGAGAGTTTGAGCCTGTATTCAATTTGGAGCCTCTGAATCATATCAAGTTCGAGATTGTTTGGTCACATGATATGACGCTCAAACTTAAGTTCGAGCCTCTCATATACAATTTGGAGTCGCACTTAAGTTTGAGCCTCTATTTAACTTTGTCACGATAAGTTCAAATTTATAGTGGAAACCTCTATTCAACTTCAAGTCAGTGAAGGTGAACTTAAGTTTGGATATTGATTCAAGTTGGAGTTTAAGATTCTATTGACCTTGGAATCGAAGGCTGAACTTAAGTTTCAGTCTTTATTCAACTAAGAGTGAGATGGAAACCTCTATTCAACTTCAAGTGAGTGAAGGTGAACTTAAGTTTGGATATTGATTCAAGTTGGAGTTTAAGATTCTATTGACCTTGGAATCGAAGAGGCTGAACTTAAGTTCCAGTCTTTATTCAACTAAGAGTGAGAAAGGCTAAAACTTAAGTTCGAGCATGTTAAGTTCAAGACTCTCTTGGATCCAAAAGGACTTATAGATTCGAACTCAAGTTCGAGCCCATGAGTCATATCAAGTTTAGGATTGTTGGCTCATATGATATGAGGCTCCAACTTAGGTTCGAGCCTCTCAAGTTTTCCGGCAAAAACAGGCTTCAACTTAAGTTCGAGCATCTCAAGTTTTCTGGTAAAAACACTAATATTTTTAACTCAAAATCTTCTTGCATCTTCAAAAGCTAAGCCTCTGAATCATATGAGTTGAATTATGAAGCTCAGACTTTTTCAGCTTTTCCAAAAGTTGTTAGAAGTTAAGTTCGAGCCTCTTAACTCATGAATCCAAAAGAGCTAAGAGGCTCGAACTTAAAATTCGCACCTTTAGAATCATATCAAGTTTGAGTCTTCACGTGATATGAGACTCGAACTTACGTTCGAGCCCATGAATTTTATGGTGTCACATAAATGAGGCTCGGACTGCTTTGAATCATGTCAAGTCTCAATTTGTTTAGTTACAAATGAGGCTCAAACTTAAGTTCGAGCCTCTAAGCTTTTTCAGCAAACATGATAATATTTTTAACTTGAATCTATTTTGAAATTTTAATAAAAGACGCTCGAACTTAAGTTTGAGCCTACTATTACGTTGAATACTCTCTTACATCCAAAAGAACTAACTGAAGGTGAAGCTTACGTTTGGATGTCGATTCAAGTTGGAGTTTAAAATTGAATGTCTGTTGAACGTAGAGTCGGCCCATGAATTTTATGTTGTCACACATACAAAGACATACATAATATCATTTCAGGGATGGTTTGAGTGCCTCTTAACATGCTAGCATCAAAATGAAAGTTAGAGTTTTTTATTCTTGTAGTTTTATTGATTGGCTCAAACTCAAGTTTGAAGCTCCATTCAATGTGCAGTTTGAAAGGCTCGAACTTAAGTTTGAGCCTCTATTCAATTTAGAATAGAAGAAGCTCAAAATTAAGTGAGCCAAACATGATAGTATTGTACAACTAAAATACACACATACAAAGACATACATAATATCATTTCAGGGATGGTTTGATTGCCTCTTAACATGCTAGCATCAAAATGAAGTTAGAGATTTTTATTCTTGTAGTTTCCTTGATTTTTGACTAGACTCAGAGTTAAGTCCAATTAGTGAATGTGGAATACAGAATTTAGAACAGTTTCTTTATCAAAGTCAAGTACGTTCTCCAAATGTGACTTTTGTACAGGAATAAAAGCAAAGTTACAATCTACTAAAAACCATGAAGAACGTGAAAGATATTTAGCACAAAGAAGATCTCATATGCTACGTCAAATGAGTTGTAGAAATCTATATTATGCTTGGAGAGTTTCCTCAGAATTATTTCCAGATAAATATTTATGCATTATTCATGATAAAATGGATCAAAGTAAAACAGCTATACCACAGATTAGACCAGTTCCAAAATCTCTTAATGGCATTGAGAGATTACCAATATCTTTAACAGGAATGCTTACTCATGGACATGGACAATGTGCTTATGGTCATTTTGCTTTAGGATTATGGCCCGGTGATCCAAATTTCACAATTGCATCTATTTCAATGTGTTTAAGAAACTTAGAAAAAAAAGATAGTCAGTTGTATGGAGATTTGGGATTGAAGAGTTCTGGTGTGAATTACACAAAGAGTCTATTTGATTCTTTGTTGTGGCCTGATGCACTTTATCATCATATGGATGTATTAAAGGAGCAAATTTTATATGACAATGTAACACAATGTAATATTACATGCAAAAATCAAAGTAATTCATTCAAGGAATTACCTAGAACATTATTTTTGCAACTTGATAATTGTGGTTCAGAAAATAAGAATCGCTATGTCTTTGCATATTTGTCTTTGTTAGTTGCTAATGGGATATTTGATATGGTGCAACTTGGATTCCTTATGGTTGGACATACACATGAGGATATTGATGCTTTATTTAGTTACTTTTCAGAAAAGCTCAGAAAACAATCTATTTTTAGTTTTCCACATCTTATGAGAACTTTTAATGAATGTTGCAGCATGCATCCGACACCTTTTCTTATACAGAAAGTACCAGATTTCAAAAATTTTGTCAAAGGGTACTTAAATGATGGAGCAGATACTCTTATTGGGCATTCGAAACCATTGCAGTTCAGATCCTACATGAGTCAAGGGGTGCCCTTGATGCAATATAAATTGCATCCAAAAAATATTGATTGGTTACCTGCAAATGGTATAGAGCTATGGAAGAAAAATGAAGATGGCATATCGAAGCTTCCTGAAGGCGTTCCAAAATTATTGCCACCTAGTGAGTATGTGAAGGATAATGAAAGGGTCATGGAAGGACTTTTGAGATATGCCAATTGGTGGAAAATGCATCTGGAAGAGAAGGGGGATAACTCAGATTATGGAAAATGGATTAATCCGGTACTTACTTATTGGAAAAACCTTATGGAGGTTTTGAAATCTCAAATAATATGGAAGGATACATTTTATCATGATTTTTGGCCAAAAAGCGGATGCAAAACATTTGAATCTTCAAATCTTGTGCAAGATAATACATTTGATAATGAAGATGCAGATGAAAATGATGTACACTTTTGTGGTCCATTGCGTAACAAACCAGCAAAGGAATTTGATCCATGCCTTGATGTGAGAAAAGGAGACTTCGTTCTCATAGAACCATGCGATGTAATGTACCCTGTGTGGCTTGGCATGGCGGAAACTGAAGTTAATCAAACTAGAGAATCAGAAACATATCTCAAGGTTCAGATACAATATTGGATACCTATTTCAAAAAGGAAAAACATCAGTGATGAAGAACTATACAGGGATTGTTGGACAA